>CABIKL010001353.1:0-15800 GCA_902196195.1 Aptinothrips rufus | reverse complement strand
ATGTAAAAGCGCGGGAAACATATTGCTGCACTGGTTCGCAGGGCAACCTCCTCGGTCTTCCTGACCCCCGGGTAGAAGTCCGTCTAAAAATTCGATTTTTGAGCTGTCTTGAATGATTTTCAGAACTGGTTAGTAAGTACTCAGCTCTTATCGTCCTATGAAGTGCCAATATCACTCCGAACAAAGAACTCGTTAGGTGAGTGGCTAGCGGCGTCCCTTTTCGGGTCCAGAGGTTCCGAGTTCGAACCCCCTCTGCCTCCACATTCGAACGAAAATGTGGAGGTAGAGTCGGTTCGAACTCGGAACCTCTGGACCCGAAAAAGGACGCCGCTAACCACTAGGCTAACGAGACATCTGTTCAACGTGATATTGGAACTTCATACGACGATAAGAGCTGAGTAACTTACTTACCAACCAGTTCTGAAAATCATTCAAGATAGCTCAAAAATCGAACTTTGAGACCGACTTGGGGGTCAGGAAGACCGAGGAGGTTGCCCTGCGAACTAGTGCAGCAATATATTTCCCGTGCTTTTTCATGGCGCGCGAAAGATGAAAAGTGGCAAAGGGTATCGAACACGGATCCCCCGCTCAGTATTCTGTGACCACGGCAACTGCGCTACCGAAGCTACATACACTATGTGCAGACAGACATCAGTCTGCTCTTTGGTGACGTTTATCTCTACATCAAAGACTAATACCAGGAGAACAGGAGGTGGCCCTTCGGAATAGTGCAGCAATATGATTCCCGCGCTTTTCTGTGGCGCGCGAAAGATAAAAAGCGACAAAGAGCATCGACCGCAGATCTCCCGCTCAGGATTCTGTGATAAGGACCACCACTCCCGATTGCTGAAATTTTTCTACAGTAATACTTTTAAAAGAAAAAAAATGCGTTTCTACATTAAATAGAACCAAACCTCTTTCCTTCAAGAATGTACGTATGAAGGAAAGGTTAAGAACAATTGCAAACTTAGTTTATTTGAATGTTCTGTATTTTCAGTTGTATAAAACACTAAATTCTGTTGCTGCTTGATACAGTTCTTTTGCACTAGATACAAGTCAAGATATTTGAAAGAACAAAAACGACAGACAGGTGCTATAAACCTTTCAACACTAGTGCTCTGGAGTTCCATTGTACAATATATTGAACTTGTCTTCCTGTGGCATCCTCACTAGTTCCCTTTGATACAAGAAACTCAAATGGTCCATACAGTTGTCAACTTTAATGATGTAGCAACAAAAAGTACCCCCCGACTAAGCATTAAAGTTACATCAAAAGTAGAAACATGCAGTAAAGGATAGGGCACTAAAGGTACCCCCTACCTTCGGAAGTCCCCCTTTCCCCCTTCTAATTATTGTTTTGGCCAATTCTCAATCAGAAGGGAAGCAGTTGATTTTTTGTTAGAACAAATTGTGAGAATTGTTTCTATGCTTAGTGTTTGTTTCTTCTTAATTTTTAGAAATACCTGTATGTTAAAAAAAAAGAAAAAGGAAGCGCTGAAATGTGCTAAGGTTACAGGTGTTGTCAGTCTGATCAGAAAGTAATCCTCAGTTTTCGAATCTCAGTATTCCCATGTTTAAATATCCATAATCTTTTTGTTTCAATAATGAAACTAGTACTTAAATAGAGTAATGCAGTCAGAGCCAACTCAGTAACTTGAGATTCTCAAGTTCAGATTTACTTTTTGATTAGTTTTGCAGCACCAATGACCTCATCACGAATCAGTTACATTTTTTTGTTTTCCCAAAGAAAATAAATGACAGAGATGCTCAAAAAAACTGAACTTCTCAAAGATATCCAAATTTATTCCAAAAAAAAAAAATTGCTCCTTTCCTTCTCATTGGGGATAGACCAATGAAAAATTAATAAATACAATACAAGGGGAATCTCCAGAAGGAATACCTCTAGATCATTCCAGCAGAGAACTTACTAACCGGTTGAGTCCCACTGAGGGTCATCTTAACAACATACACTCTTGATTCTCTGTAGCTGCAAGTGCTTATACACTGAGAAAATTCCCTTTAACTTTTAGTGGCTTGAAGCTAAGATAATAATGATCATCAAACACCATAAATTTTTATAAATGATTAATCTCCTCAATACAGTCAGATCACATCAATAATGATAACTTAAAGAAGCTTTAAAAACCATCAATACAATCACTGCTGTGCCAATATCACAAATGTTCTGATAAATTTACTATACACACTGGTGCTTTTACCAAAATTCCCATCACAGACCATGCAAGCAGCATTGTGCTCCAGCATATAAATATCTCAAAAGTTGGAATGTTTCACTGACATCAAGACAAAACTGGTTCCAAAGATGAATAATCATTATCTTGTTTGAAGAACCTTTCCTATAAACGGAAAAAAGTAGACTAGCCTGGTGCTTCTCAATATTGTCCTTTAGGCTTCTAAATATATACACATTTGATCATTTCCAAGTTACTAACTAGTATACATTCCAAGGCCACCATCTCACATTAATGTAAGCTTCAACTGATACTATTATAGCTTCTGTTCAATGTTTTATAACAATCATGCCAAAATGGAAGAAAACGACCAACCCAGACAAGAACAAAAAAATTAAAAATATCCCTAACTTGACCTGGAAGGATATTAAGCCTCAAAAGCTGGTAAAATTACATTTTTATAGAATTTGTCAATGCATTACATTAAAGCTTCATCCTTTGAAAAGATAAAAGTGAATTGAAATTACTCTTTCAATTCTACACTATCTAATGGCAATCAAATCAAACACTTTTTGACAGCAACATTCTCTGTATATGGAGCTGCTGAAACACATTTATGATCCTAGTTTCTGTATCAAAAATATCATGACTTCACAGTTGGCCAAAAAATGTATTATCTGGCAGCAGAATACCTGGCTATCAAAACTCAGGCTACTATTTACAGCCATCTATGGAAATAATAAAAAAAATATTGCTACTATCAAGCCAAAAAAAAAACAAATTAGGAACCTTGAAATTTATTTTTATGTTTCTATCTGCCATGGTCAAAACTAAAATGCAAAACATTTCCTCAGAAGACAACAAATGATAGCTTTCAAACTTCCCTTATAATAACAAGTTCCTTGAGTTCAGAACACGGAGCTCATCAGAAGAAACTTGACAAAACCTTTTCAGAATATAATATTAACATGATAATGGCATAGTGTTCATTGAGATAGAAGAGTCTTCTAGCAGCTCCTGGTCTAACAGAAAAGAGATCAATTTAACTTATGCACTATAGTCCAATGGGCAATCACTGTTCCTGCTTAGTCTGCAAATCAAGATAAAACTTGATGAAAAATCTTCAGCACATGATTTCGTGAAATGAAAGAGTCCCTCAAGAGCCTTCAAGTTTTGATGAAAGAATTGAAAAAGTCAACAAAGAAACATTGCAAGCTTTGCCTCCAAACAGAAAAAGCTTGTCTATGCCTGAACACCACAGCAACTGCATTTAATACAGCAGAACTGTCAAATCATTTCAGAAAGTACTCTCCTAACTGCCTCCAAATATAACTCTTAGGCATGCAGTTTTCCTTGTAGCTATCATCAGCAACAGTTTCCTATTAATTCATAGACATTCACATTCACATGAAAAAACATTTCAAGAAATAAAATTTTGGATAAGATAAAATGAATGAAACAATACAAAAGTTTATAATAGAGTAAGGAAAGAGAACTTTGGGATATTATGATGTTCGCAGTTTTAACTTGGCATCTGCACACAACACTAATCCAATGCTATGATTTCCCTACATTATGAACAAAAGAAGCAATATCTTGACAACTTTCTGGCTCAAGAGAAACTGAAGCAATGATAGTCATGAACCTGCAGGCAGCCAACAAAATCAGTCACACTGGAAACATCCACACTTGTAGTAAGTTAACTTCAGGTAACCAGTGTTACACCATCTGGTACCTCCTTGATGGCCTCATGACCTGAGGGGGCAATGAGCGCAGGGTCTATGACAATTGCAGAGATATCAATCCCACAAATTTGCTATCAAAGGACTGAGACAAGCACACTGCTTGACAACTCATGCATGAATATCATTCCATATCATTTTTCATCATTTAAAATTAAAATTGAACAACACTGACAAAAGTCAGCAAATAAAAGATTCTCTTAAGCGATTTTCAGGAATATGAGCATGACATAAATACAGAAAATAATGTCCATGAGCATCATCTTATGCATTATTTTTAAAATGCAAGATGTTGAATTCCTTATGATGACCAAACAAAAATGTCACATTTTAGGGTGTAAAAGATACGATTTTCTTACAGTAAATAAAACACTTTGGCATCTCTGTGAAGAGTGGAGAAACTTAACATAAAGAACAATATGCATTTGCAACAGAAATATCTCAAGACATGACACAACTTAAAAATTAAGTTTTGAAATAGTTTACAAAACAACAACTATGAAACAACCTCAGTACAATATCACACCGGATAGAGGACAACATCCTTAAGAGGGAATATGTTCCAAAAGTAACACACATCACATTCAACTTCCCTCCCTCATTTTAGATAAATGAAGCATTCACTAAAACAGGAAAAAGAGGTATAAATTTTTCCAGTTTCCAAATTCTGACTTACCTGTGTTCTGTATGGCATGTTGATTCAGAAATTGTCAAATACTCAAGTCCTGACTGAGAACACATGGTGGTAGAAAGTGAGCAAACTAGCTACAAACACAGTACTTAAAGCAATCAAAGTCTCTACCATTCAGCTCCACTTACTTCCAGTTCAGTGAATTAATTCCTTCAATAATACGATAACCTGAGATCTTCTTTGATTTCTAAAGCACTCAGCTGAACTCTTAATTTTAGCGTATTAAGCTTCAGTGTAGTAGGTGCAATCGGTGAACGAAAACTTTTTACTATGTGTGCAGAGTGCACATTACATGGCACATGAATGGAAAGGTTTCTGTAAGTTTTTATTAAACATACTGTATGCAAGATTTTGATACTAACAGGTAGTAATCAGAGTTTGCACATTCACAGATGAAGCTTGATTTTCATATCTCATGGATTCAAATTGAGAGCCACACACCTAACAAGCACAAAAGAGTTTAAAAAAAGTTTACAACTTTAAAAACATAAAACTGACAGTTAGATAAGAAATGTTTCATCTTTGGATAGAGTAAAAATGATATAGGCTTTAGGGAAAAAATCTAAAGAAAGATCTGACATTTTTGGTAACTTGAATCCAATATTCAATTTTTGTATTCATAGACCTGTAAAATTTGGAAATTTAAAGAATCTGGGTGGTAAAACCGAATTCTCCCAATAAACCTGTCATGATAAGCATGCTTGAGTATAACATCTACTATAGACACATTTAAATATAGTAGCACCAAAATAAAGCACGAATGTTAATATCTATCCACATAACAGCTATCGGCAGTTTTGATTTGATCCAGGATAATCTTCACAAGAATGCAACAGATTTTTTTTTAAGGTGCTTACATTATTTTAGGGTAAGTCAACCCAAAACACATAAAAGCAAAATATTGAAGAAAAAAAGGAGGATACATTTATGACCTTAGAAGAGACAACTGCCAATTCAATCCAAACAGTCTAAATTACTCTTATAAGTCTTCTTCTCAACATTCTGACATTTTGATCACTGGCAAGATGTGGGAAACCTAACACAATCAGATATTTCTTGTTGAATTTAAGATACCTATGACACTAAAATACATCTCTTAACTTCAACATCATTTCATTTTCTCATCCAACAATGCTTTTATCAACACATACTTAGTTTACAGAGACAGTCACAAACTCGCATTCACACACACAAATATGCACACATTCATGCTCAAGTTGTGTACTGGAAGCTTTGCACCAGTAAAACTTGTACAACTAGTAGGAATGCGTTCAGTCTTCCTTTCAAAAACTGGGTTCTTTGTTCATTGTCATGTTTTTATGTCAGGAACAGATATGATGCATTTCTCCCAAGGCATTTTGAAGAGTTGAGAAATACAGTTAAGATCTAAATAAATTATACTGTTCTGTAAATGTTGCCAGAACACATATCAGCATGGATTTTTTTTGGCAAGTCACCATTATATTTTGCTGTACACCAAAAGCCTTCTTGCAGCTACATTTTTGCATCATTTAGACCTGCAGATATAAAATTGCATTAGTGAAAGGAACAGATTCTGGTAATTATGTCCTTCAATAAGCAAATTGGAAGCTAGAAAACTTGAGAGTTCAATAATGAATTTTCTGATACATTTTTCATTAACAAATAATAAATAATGAAACCAAATTTGATAAACGCAAAAGAAAACAAAAGTCCATACCTAAATCTTTGAAAATGAGTTATTATTATTAAAGCTCCGAAGAAAGAAAGCACACCATAACTAACGAATATTAGGAAAAACAAGCCAAACAACGGCAGGGACAGACAGCGGCTGGCAAGAGGCCACTTTTTGAAGGCGAAGGGGAGTGAGGGGGAAGGAGCCCCACGCGAGATCTCATCCTAGTCTCTGTATCCATGTCTCTTGAGTAGAGACTAGAAACTTACTACTTTAAAGCAAGAGTCTCTTTGAGGAAGCGCATCACTTGGCTGCCGATGTCACGGACTTCAGGCCATTGCTTTAGCACCACAACAACACTGGCTATTAAGACAATGGTTGTTAGCACTCGCAACCTGAAATTAATGGAACATGCAAGATGTGAGATGAAAACAAGCCAATTTCTCATTACCAATGTTGCAAGATATTTTGTGAGAGGATTTTCAAACTTTGTGGGGATTTTATCAAGATTGCAGAGTAGCATGATTACCTTACCTTGTTCTTAGAAATGGCATGATGATCCCTGCTGCGGTGGCCACTATCAAGAGAACCACTTGCAGAACAGTTAATACAACATTAATGAGTTTAACAACCAACGCTCTTGCATTTGAGTTGTCGATGCCTTCTAATGTCACATACTGTTGATGTTGAAGCTGTTGATGTTCCATTTTTGAAATCTGTTCGATAAAAAAAAATAAAAAATCAGGACAACCAGTTAAAAATTTTCTGGTAGGGAACATCAAGATTATAATATACATAAGCAGGGTGACAAGATAACTGAATATACCTTTGTCTGGCAACTCTCCAACATGTCATGGATATCTCTCAGCCTCTCTTCACTTTGATATTGGACCTTTTCCTCCATGTCAGTCATGGTTTGCTTGAGATTTTCAACTTCATTTTGGTGAAGTTCTGTAAGATCATTGACTTGTTCTTCCAATCTCTCAGTACGAAAACGTTCTTCTTGCAGTAAATGATTTAATTCAACTATCTCTCGTTGTAACACTTCCTAGAAGGTAAAATAAAAATCCTTGAAAGAGTTCTGACATATTTAAAACTTTGGAATGAAATACATGGGAACTAAAACTTACCTTGTTATCATCTAGTTTCCTACGCAATCTCTCAAATTCTTCTCTCTGTTCACGTATCTCTGTAAGAAGTGCTTCAATTGTGCAATTTGATGGGCTCAGGTGTTGGTGAGGATTATGAGTAGGGTGAGACGTACTGTGAGGATGGCTAGAGTGAGGAATACTTTCGCTTGTAACAGAACTACACTCTGATCCCTCATCAGACGTCAGCTTTACACCAGTCCCACTTGCACTTCCCCCTCCACCACCACCTGTGCCACTTCCTCCAGAGGTAAGACTGCATCCCCCCGGCAGGGTTGCACTGCCATGATGAAAACGCTCTTCGCCTTCACCACTATTGTTATCTCCATTTCCTAGGATTTCAATTTCAACACTTTATACACAAACTCAATATTAAATTTAAGCTTCAAGCAGATTTCTAGAAAGCCTCACTTACTTGATAACTGATTTATGTTGTCAGCACTACCGAACCGGTTCTTCAAAAGGTGGGCAAATTCTCTGGGTTTAGACATGACAGTCCTGAAAAGGAAATGAAAATGAGAAAAAAAGGTCATGAATACTTGCAATAGATTAATAAAACATTTATGTGAAGGAAAAATATAAGATTTTTTCAAGGAGTGTTTAAATGGAATCTCTGCAAAATATTGTTTTTAAAGTTTAGAACATATTTATATCAAACCATTTGTGATATCAATAGTTCTAAACTGTTATAAATTACCACCTATTTTGAAATTACTGTTCAAAATGTAAGGGACAAAAGTGACACCAACTTACTCGGCAGCACCATGTAGGCCTCCTTTGATGTTCTCAACCACACCACTGTCACAAAGAGGGGAAATTTGCAATAAGCACAACAATACTAGAAGCAAATAAAATACCAAGTGCCAAGCAGAAAGATTCATGATACAGTATTAAGAGAATTAAAAAGACACCAAAAAGTCAAAAATATCAACAGTAATGTGTTGGTAATCAGCGCAAGTCGCACCACAACATAGTTCCAGGAAAAAGTTGGGGAGAGAACACGGAAAACTAGAAGTGTAGGTTTTTAATATTAGCTTCAATGTATTTTCTCTCTACTGCTGAAAAATATTTGGCAGTTACTCCGAAAGTACAGTTTGGATTTCATCAAAAAAGTAACTTAAAACAACAGAGTTGGAACATCATGTTTGCTAGCAAAACTTCTGACTTTTGAGGAACATGCCTGAGTGACATCGTAGAGAGATGGGGGTGCTAATGTCATCTAGAATATGAAACTTTCCTGTGGAGGGACGAATGATCAACGAATAGGGAAGGGTGGACTTCATCCGCAAGACTATGCTCCCCGACCAACCGCACCTGACCACAGCGAGGTAAGGCTATGGGGTGGTCAGGCATGGTTAGTCGGAGCACTCAGTTTCGCGGAGCTCTAAAGGTATAGACCATGAGGTGAAGCAAGTGTCTTCTCTCCCACAGAAAATGAAAATTCATTACTTTAAGAACACTGCATAAAATATCTGTCCCAGCATTTCTGAAGAGTTCTGAAGAAGTTCTCACATATTAAAAGGGGTTGGCATTTAAAGTCAGGCACAGAACACTCACCCTGAAAATCCTGTGATGCCATCTCTAATGTTTCCTCCAACATTCCTATGAATTTCAAAGAGAATTAGAGTTTGTTTTCGCCTGAGACAAAAACATTCGTTACTATACTGATGGTATTTATAACGAAATACTTACTTCAGTCCTTGGCTCATATCTCGAAGCATCTCTCTAGGTTGTCTGTGTCCAGAGGTAGCTCCATTAATCTCTAGATCACGAAGTTTTTTCTGATAACTATCTAATTTCTTTTGTAACTGAGATATATACTGAGCCGACTTCTGATTCTTTTTTTCAAAAACTGCTTTTATTCTTTGTAATTGCTGTTTGTCAGCATTTGAAGCAAGTTTCAGGTATTCATTTACATTTTCTGGGCACAAAAAGAATAAAAAAATCAATTCAAACATCATTAAAAAACTACAGTAGGTTAGAAATTTTCAACTTTATGGAAATAACTTACCATCTCTTGCAGTCTGTTCAACTCGAATGAGGTCTTTGGTTCGTGCAATTTTAGTCTGCATATGCTCAATGGCGGAGCGCGTGCGAGTACCCTCACTGGTTCCATCTGTATCATCCCCAACAGTTGTGGACATCAATTCTGTTGAGCCATTAGACAAGATAGATGTTGAGGCTAAATATTGTGCATCCTGTAAATAAAAATCAAATGGCATTTGTCACATAAAAAAACTTGCATCCTTCTGCTATGCAAATGGTAGTTAGTAATGTCATTAAATTTAATTTCTCTTCAACAAGAATAAATAAAAAAGGGATTAAACCTCTTCTTCTGTATGTATTCCAATAATTGATGGTGAAACTGCAACAAAATCCTCCTCTGATGCTTGGGCTGATACAGGATCGGTTCTGGGTAAGTGAGGTGTCCCAATGTCTGCAGAAGCAGGGTCCTTCCGAGCAGGTACAGGTGAGCGGCGACGGCTCATTGTATAAGTTGATCCAGCTTGACCACTGGCACTAATAGTGTTCCCACTTGTGGTTGCTGATGCTGATAAGAATCCAGACCCCTCCGATGAGCGTAACCTGTACAGAGAGCCCGCTGTCACTGTCACCTAGTGCCCAGGGACCAGCAAGGTGCAGTGAAGCAAACAACATGAGTGGCATTCACAAGCATAATCATGTCAAATCCCTTAGCAGCTCTAAGACATGCTGACTATAACCTATTAACTATATTTTAATAAAAATCAATATCAGAAATCTAAAAGCAAGTGTTCCATTGAAGCTCCTGGTGATTTCTATATAATAAAAACAAGTAAGAATCTTATTTCAGTATATATGGTAAGCTTGAAGTTATTGTTCTTCATTTAAAAGATTTCTTCAAAATCTCTCAAGTCTTTGAGAGAATCAATACCTGTTAGTTAAAAATGCTTGCAAGTAAAAAATTGAAGCAAAAATTCCTTGCATACAAAAGCTTGATAAAAACAGCTGTGGCATGTTTTCTAAATTTCAGCCAGAAAGAATTTACACCAAGTATTTTTAGACACCAACAAAAAAAGATAATTCAATTAGTCTCATGTGAAACAATAATGTGGTGCAAAGATGATACACCATTGCTTTAAGTGAAGATAAAATACAGAATAATTAAATTTACAAAATGCATTCGGTACAGAAAGTACACAAGCAGCAAAAAAGGCTTTGCTAGAAAATGGTTTAAGGCTTCTAAAATTTCTGTAGAGACAATATCATGGTTCTAATGCACAACGAAAAGGATTATGGAGATTTCCAGACAACAGGAATGCTTGTAAGAATAATAATGGAAAAAAAAACTTAAAAAAATAAAAATACTTTCAATTGATGAATCTAATAGAAAATTGATAGTGTCGATGAGTGTAATAATCTTATGTAACATAAAAACCGAAACACTGAACTGGTTATAAGACCATCAAGAATTAAAAGATTGTTATTGTCTAACTGATGTCAGGGTTAGATGTTGAAGGAATCAATAATTCAACTTACGAGCTTGCATTCCCTTGTTTCGATAAGACACCTGTAGCTGAGCTACATAAGTGACTGTGAGAAGAGGAAGTCTTGCTGTGAGGTGGGCATGGAGACGTGGAACGGCTTGATGACTTGCTGCTACCAGTGCCGGATGGGGCAATATGCAGACTATCCATCCCCAATATTATTATCCATAGCAACTGCAACATTACCGTCACATCAATAAAAAGTATTTCAACGTGATTCAAACAACAATACACAAACAAAAGGGGAGACGCTTCAAAGCTAACATGGGATCAACTATAACAACAACCTGACAAACTGCAAACTAGTACATAAACTGAACTGAGAAACACACATGACAAGAAATATTCAAAAGTGACGTTGAAAATACGGAAGTGGAGAGATAACGCGTTCATTTCAGCGATAAGGTAACGGGGGTAAACTAAAAAAAAATAAAAAAATAACTTATTGATAGAAGTGTTTGTTTGGGAACGAAAGTCCAGAACGGAGCAGTTAAGGTTAGGTAATATTTACGTATCCACATCAGCGATAAATTGAAAGGGTGGAGAGAGTTAAAAAGCATTTACCTCCAGATGATCAAAACAGCGAAGTGAATATATCACTCCACAGAGCACACATAATTTATCAGTCCCCAAAGTGTGAATCAGCTATGTGAGTCCTTGATGACTAATATTTTAGGAGAAGATAACGCACACACAAATTTGAACGATACTCTGCACACTACAGTGCACTGAACTTGGGATTCAATCAGTTGGATTGACAAAATAATGAACGAACAACAGTCAACACTTATTTTCAGATAACGTTCCAAAGCAGAAACACTAACTCGGCCTAGTGAGTGAATCTCAACAAGACCAATCGGTCGGCCATATGGGAGGGGTTCCGTTGTCACCGAATGGTGTCGAGCCGACATTCGGCAAAGCTATGAGAAATAAATAAGACTATTCCAGCCTATTCGGTTTGAGAAGGGGACGCCCGCAGACTGCAAACATTTCGAAGCAAGGAGGAGCGAATGTTCCTGGTAAGTAAATCATCTTCTATCAGAAATCATAATCTTTTCTTTCAAACATAAGGAATGAATCACGTAGTCAATGTTTATGCTTTACTCGTTGCGCTGCCCACTTCGGATGCATTGGTACCAATTTCTCATCCTGTTCCGTGACCTGGTCATCTGGTGACCCGTCGTTCGGATATAATCGGACAGTCGGGTGCGGTCGGGTGGACTTCGGCCGGCAACACCTTTTTATTTATTTCGCCTGCCGCTTGTCGCAGCTCAGACTTGAAATGCCAATAAAAAACGACGACGATCTCCTTTGTTTACTCAAAACACTACGAACAAGAGTGACAATAGACGAAACGAAAATAGGAGAATCTGACATAAGTTAAACATGCGCGATATAGTATCCCTCTTAGATGGGGGAAGTCCTCCCAATTGTACAAATACGACGGCGGACGTAAAAACCGAAAGGCCTGAACAGGAGGATCGTATGAAACTCTGAATACTTGGAATAGTTCGCTACAGCGGTATTTTGTCGTACTCTACTGAATGGAGAGTGTCTCTTTCGTCCTTGCCAATGTTTTCACGCGTCCTCACTCTGAAATTGGCTCAATTGGATTGGTTGGCTCTCATCGGATTTGCCGTTCGTGGCGATAGGTCGCGCCTACTCGCAATAAAAAGGCACCGTGAGTGTTCTGCGTCTCTTACTGAATTAATGTTCAATAAAGCAGATTATAGTTTTGCTGCCAGCATCCGGCGCGGGCGCGAACGCGAGCCACGGAGAGTACAGTGAAGTTATCCCAGAAATATTGCGTCCTGGATGTGTCCTGGTTGAGTCGACGTCGAACCAGTCGTCGAAATTCCCGACGGATCATTGACTGATGTTATCGACTTTTCATCGATCAGATATCATTTCGACGCCTAAGAGACGTCGAAGACGTGGAAAAGGCGTCTATCCGACGTCACATGACGAAATTTCAGGAGTTGGCACGTCCAATTCGACGTGAATTTTGACCGTCGATTCGGTGTCGTTCCTCTCTGCCGGTGAGTATGACACTATTCCACTATCAACTGCAACGCGCCGTGAACGTGACAAGACCCCCATTCGGCAATGTTTTGATTGGTCAGAGTGGCTCCAATCTATTAGAGTGCGATGGCGTTGAGCCATACTTGCAAGAGGTTGTGTAGTTAAGAGGCGACTCTCGCTACTCGCTACTCGCGACGTCGCGACGCGCTACTCGCTACGCTCGCTACTCGCGACCCGCGACTCGCTCCACGCCAGTCGCGCCTATCAAATATCCACTATATAGCGGGCTGCCTGTGGTGGGGGTTAATCGTATAACGCAGTAACACGAAAGAAATGCGAATCATTCGATTTATTCAGTCTTGAATAGCATAATAACACGATATTTGATAGGCGCGACTGGCGTGGAGCGAGCAGGAGCGAGTCGCGACGTCGCGGGTCGCGAGTAGCGAGCGTAGCGAGTGGCGAGTCGCGAGTAGCGAGAGTCGCCTCTTAACTACAGTGCGCAATTCCTTTCCACGCCTCAAGCTATTACCCAGTGAGAAATGCCATTGGAAACGATATCAAAGCGATATCGAAACGACGTCGATTTCGCACTTTCGATATCGTTTCGACATCTTTTCGATATCGATTCGGATGGCATTTCTCACTGGGTAGGCACCGCATGGTCTGGTTTAGGGGGTGTATCATCCCTCCTGTTATCGAAAAAAGCATTCCTGAGTGTCCAGAACTCACACCCAACCCCAATTGTCCAATAATCCTTACTTGCAGTCATAGATAATTACTTATAGTCAGGTATTTTCAAACTACACATTTTTCCGAAATGAGATAGGCAATACTCCAGGACACATAGGAGGTGAAGTGGCTGAAATAGGCGGATTTTACCCTTACTTTCCTTCATAATGTATGAAACCTTATTACCTTATATACTTATATACCTTATTTACTATCAAAAGTCCTTAGTTCTCCAAAAAATCTGGCCCTCAGAGAAGGCCGATAAAGGGGTTGAGTGAAGGGGCAAGCGGTGTGGAGGGAAAAGGCCATATATTGGGTCTTCCCCAGGTTCCCAGTGTGCCAGTTGTTTTCGTTCTCGTTTCTCAGTTAAGACCATTTTTAATTTTAAAATAATAAATTTGAGAAGAATAAAAAGAAAAATTGTCCGGTCGTGTCGTTTCTCTTCGCACTTCTTTGCATAGAGATGCTGCGAAGAGCGCACTTCCGTCTCGTTACATGAAGTAGTCGCACAAATCTAACGTGGCAAACTTTCGCCCAGTCACCATCGATATGGGTGCGCACACAGCCAGAGGCCAGAATCGTCAGTCATCGAAACGTTTACCCTTTGGACACTAGGTGTCGTTGCATGGAATGAACCGTGCTACCAGTTGCAGTGAATGTTGAATGGGCTGCAAGCTGCAACTCCAGTCCGGTGCAGTGCACTGCACTGCCAGACTGCGACCGCTACCTCACGGCCAGTGACCCCTCTTGTTCTTCAAGGGGTGCATTTTTACTGAAAATGATAGTTTAATGAAAACATACCGCTAGACAACACCTGCAATAAAAATGGGATGAGGTTTCTTCTCGCGCACCTGCCTCTCTATCTGGGCAATGACTACAGATTATCTGCATGACTCATCTTTTAACCTTGTTTTGTTGGCGGTACTGTGGCCGTCACTACATCGAGCAACGAATTGTTACCAAACAAAGTAGCCCCGCCACATATCATTTTTAGAACATTTCTTGACTAAGGACAGTGTTAAGGTCATCCTCTACTGAAAAATTTATCAAGTTCTTCATGTTCAGTAACTGAATAGTGCCTTCTAGTATCCACGGTCACAACGGCAAGTGGTTGGTTGTAGCCGTGCTCTAAGTTAATAGGGTTGGGAAGATGGCGGCCAATGGTGGTTGTAGTGGAGTATAGTCGCTCTTCAAGTCTTATTTCTTCAAAATCAAAGCAATGTTTGGTCACAAATCGGTGTGTTTGCCGTGTATCTGGAAAGCGTTGGCTGTGAACACTTCTTGATAGTTGATGTGGAGTGGAACTGTGGAAAGTGCATCGAAGCGCGCATTGAATGGCAAGGGCCCCTACACCCGTAGGCCTAGGCCCCGGGGCCCACTGGCTTACTCGTGCAAGCCTTTTTGATCAAGAGTGGTCCAGTAGGCTGTAGTTGACGCCTTGTGTGCAATACAGTATGCAGAAACGTGAAGGAAGAGACAGAGAGAAGGATAGCAACCGTGAGGAAGCAAACAAACGTGTATCCAGGTCAAGCGCAGGCGGACGGACTGCCATGCATACTAGTCGGCACAGCATGTCGAGTAGCTCGGGAGTTCTGATGGTCGGCCCCAACTTCCGAGTTGGAAAGAAGATAGGATGTGGCAATTTCGGGGAGCTAAGACTGGGTAAGTGTAGTTAAACTCCCGCACCTTACGACCCACTGTGCGCTGCACAATCGCAAGGTGCGCCCCCCTCCCCCCGTCACCTTGCTTAGGTTAGACCCAACCCCTTGACAGGACAGGTGCCTTCAAACTACTCTCTTGCCCTGACACCATCCCACTTTATAACCAGTCACTCTCTATTCACTTGTCATGTTCTTCATTTTTTTGACGCAGGCCTGTGCACTACAGTTATAAGCCCATTTTTAGTTGATCAGATTTTGGTCCTTTTTTTGTTTTTCTGGTAGTTGTGATTTCCTGTCTAAAGCGTTATGTTAAGCCACTATGGTCTGCAGGGTTAAGAATGATTGCAAAGTGTTGTTCACAGTTCTTAAAAATACTTTTGTCTTTCTCCCTTTTTTCTTCTTTTTTTTTTCTGTGAGGGTTGGGTACTGCA
>CABIKL010001352.1:0-15801 GCA_902196195.1 Aptinothrips rufus | reverse complement strand
GCGCTGGAAGGAGAGAGAAAAAAGATAAGAAATTGGTGATTGGAGTGATCGAAACCTTGCGCTCGCAATGGGGCCATTTCACCTTGATTCGCAGCTGAGGCTGTAAGGGACCGACCGCTAAGAAAGGCGAGTGCGCGTATTTGTTTGGAACCCTCCACCGACGTCTTGAGTACCGAAGGTTTTGAGTTTTATCGGGTCAAAGTGCATGAGTCCTGTAGAGTCAAGCCAGAAGGCAGTCGAAATCTTTGCAGTAGTTGTTTCTTGCTAAAGGACGTTGTGCGAAATTCTTGTCAGCAATGATCGAATCAGTGACAGAATTGACAGCGGTAGGTTGGTCAAATCCACAGCGGCAGTTGACGATTGTGTTTGCTGTGTGTCACAATCATGAGACAATGACAGCCGCACATGAAGGCTGAGATATCCGCGGTTTCTTTCCGTTTGACGGGACAACAATAGTAGTGGCAGCAGTTAGCAGCGTTGATGGCATGTGACCGGGTCTCTCAATGAGACATAACCTGTTCGTGCGTGCTCACTGCACTGCACGTACCCCGCGCGCGAGATAGGATCGCTTTATGCACAGGTGCTCGGAGGCAGCTTATCCTCAGTGACGGATCAGAGTTCGTCCTCTCTTCGAAGGCTGAGCGCTTTAAACTCGAAAGAAAGTGGCATTTTTTTTTCGTAAATTGAATTATAATACATTAAGGAGAGTTTGTTGTTGACCGTCACTCGCACAGTAAGGAGCTTTCTTCAGTTTGAAGCTTATCAACATGACTGTCGGTTTGACGACTGCCTCCGTGCGTTTAAGTCACGAAGAGAGAAGTCCCTCCGATTAAGATAGCACGAGATCCAGTCGTACTTTAAGCTGGAAAAATGAAATCAAGAAGGGGCAGAAGGCTTCGAATTGACATATTGTGGTATTTGGTTTTTGTTCCTTCGTTATCGTTCATTCTCCAGTTGGACATGTGTGGTCCACACGATTTCTATTCGTAGCGGGCCTGTTTAAGTGCAGAGGTCGAGAATTCAAAGGGATATAAAACATCCTTAGATGACGATTGCCAATCGTACTTTTGTTTTTGTTTTCTAGCTTGTTGTTGTTGTTGCAGATGTCGTGCGGCTGGCGAGGCCCAACCCGCGCCTCTTCCTGGTGGACGTGATCCGGCCCCCGGCGCCCTCCGCGGACCCGGTGCTGACCAACGAGGTGGGCGTTGAGGCCGACCCGCCCCGCCTGGTCAGGGTGCTGGTCCCCGCCCCGCAGGGCCCCGCCCCGCAGGGCCCGCAGGACTACCAGCCTCGGCCCGCCGAGGAGCGTGAGTACAACACTGCGAACTACGACTACACTTCTTCAAACACCACTGTCGAATATTTAAAAATAGTTGAAAATTTTACGGGGAAAAACGGTCTCTTCCTTACTTTTCGGAAGTCGTATTTGTGCTTTGTATTTTAAAACTGTGGAAAGTAACGTCTCTGTAGTAATATCGACAAATGTGATACAATTTTAAACAATTCCAATTTTTTTTTAACATAGGGACTTAGTTAATGCAGTTTTTGAAATGTGCCTCGCACGCGGTTTCTCACACTGCCCTTCAAATTCCTCCGCAGGTCTGGACGCTGGCTTGGATGGTCTGACCCACCTGGTTCCGCCCCCAGCAGACCAGGCAGCTCCTTCCGCCGACTGGGCCCAGTCCAACCAGCAGGAGGCCGCCCCCGCAGCCCCCGCAGCCCCCGCCGCACTGGCCGCCCCCGCCGGCTCCCCGTCCGAAGTGCTTGAGCCGCCCGTGGCCGGCCAGCCGGACGAGTGGACGAAGCAGCATGCCGCCCAGGCCAGGGTGGACGATGTCCAGCCACCGTCCTCGGACATCGAGCCGCCCGCGCTGGGGCTGTGGGAGCTCTTCGAGGAGCTTAAGAAGATCCGCGCCGTGGCGGACGCGGCCGAGGCCAAGGAGCCTCTGAGGGAGCTGGCGCCGCCTGCGGCCGAGCAGCTCGACTTCTGGAGCCAGCAGCAGCCCGCCGAGTCCCGCGCGGACCAGGGCGACGAGGCGAAGCAGAGCCCCGCGGCGAGCCCCGCCGCCCCCGAACCTGCCCTCGAGCTCGTGCCCCCGCCCCCCGGCCTGCCCGACCTGGCCGACTGGAAGCAGGCCGCCCCCGCCCCCGTGAGGCTGCTGCACAACAAGGACCAGGCCCTGCCCGAAGTCCCCGAGCTCGTCCCCGAGCCAGCCACTTCACTGCTGCCCCCGATGCGGTAAGTCCACTCAGCAGGTCGAGGAACTGGACTACCTCTCGTTCAGTCTCGATGACTTCATTCTGACAAGACTTGTTTTATAATTCCATGAAAACTACATGTATAGTTAGCAATTTGAAACTCAACTTTATTTGCCAACATTGTGATCTACAACGATCCGGAACCTGACCTACCTTACTTTGCGCAGTGACTCGTACACTCCCGAGAAGGCATCCTCCGGCGAGGCGGGTCCCGACGACTTCCTGTCGCTCGGCGCTCCCCCGAAAGAGACGGCCGCCTCCACGTACGACCAGGAGCACTCTGACTCTTACCTGCCCGGCTACGGTGAGCTGGCGGCCCTGCGGGAGGGCCCCGTCTCCTACGACGTCGCGCCCGTCGGCGAGCTGCCCAAGGAGGGCGCCACAGAGAAGGACTCGTACACGCCGGACGACAAAGCCTCCAAGGACGCCGTCGACAAGGACTCATCGATGGGGACCACCGTAGCGTCCGAGAGGGACTCGTACATGCCCGAGAAGAAGTCTGAGGCCGAGACCAGCGGGAAGGACTCCGATATGCCCGACGACAAGACTTCTTTGTCTGAAGCGGCTGTGGCACCGTCGGCGAGTCTGTCAGAGGCCGATGCGACGTCGATCGAGGGCCTGACGCCTCCGAAGGAGAGCCAAGACGCCACCAAAGACGACGAGCATGACGCGGGTCATGACCACGTCCACGACGAGGTGCACGCCACCACTCCCAGGACGAGCGAGGAGGACGATGAAGAGGACGAGCACGATGAAGTGGACGGTGATGGCGTGGTGAGTGCACTGTGGGCCGCGGGAGGGCTCTGAGAACCCCTCGAACCGACGCGCAGCTAGAATTACAACTATCTGGGCACTGAGTAATATAGCTTATATCTTATTCTGTAGATGTGCTTATTAATGGAATCAGTAGTGTCAGTTCTTGTGGACTGTGGAACTCATTTAAATCTCCAAGCTAACTGCAATTGTAGACCGTAATTTGCAGAATTTTGCTTGCAGCTGACTAATGATAGCAACATTCTTGTACATAGTTGCCAGGCTGACATAAGTCCATGTAGATATTAATTCATATACAGTGTAGGATGTATCTAATGTATCGCTTCTTCATTTTCATCACCAACAGAAAATTTCGGAGAGCAAAGACTTGCGCAAGAAGAGACACATTTGCAAGAAGTGTGGAGGATATGGAGGATATGGAGGATATGGAGGTGGATTTGGAGGCGGATTTTCACTGCCGTCTGTGTCGGTAGTCATCAATAAGCCGCAGCCAGTGTAAGAGACGCGAAGAAGGGTGAGGGAGAGCTGCGGGTAGCACTGGGCAAACCGCCCCATTCCAGCTCCTGCCTGAATTCTACAAACTTCTCTTCTGGCTCTTCATTTCAACTCTTACGTCGCAAAACTTAGCGCTGTGCTTGTTATTGAAGATGTGTTGACACTTTGGGCAACCTCATAGTGCGTTAATCAATAGATTTAAAAGGCGATGACGAATTTCACAACTTTAAATAATGTGTGTTGATTATTGTACTAAATTGCGTTGGCGCGACATTATTAAATTAGTGATGAAGACATTTAAAACGCGACGATTTTCTGCAATATACTTCTTATTGCGAAAAATACTAATTTTTAATAGTTTCGAACCTTTCAGTACTCTCTGAGGCGTACTAGTTTTAGGAAAACGCATTTTGGGCTTCAACACTATTTCTAAGATGAATCTCAGCGCACTTCCAGTTACAGTGTTCAATTCTACTCTTCAGCCTTTCCTCCCAACTCTTTCCGCCCTCCCTCCCCTTCCCTCACGAGCTCAGGTGCCAGGTAGTGGTGGTCAGGTCGCTGCTGTATGCTTGTAGGTTGTGGGAGTCGCGGTGCGAGAGTCTTACAGGATGACGGAGCTGCTTCACCTCGGCTGCTGGCTTTCAAACATGAGCTTCTCGATCTGCTTCCCGCGTACCCAGCCTCTATCTGTACGAAGTGTGTGTCTGCCTGCAGGTACGGCGGCGGCGGCGGCGGTGGGTACTGCGACGTGTGCGGTCGGCCCCAGCAGCCCGTGTACCAGCCCGTGTACCAGCCCGTGTACAAGCCGGTCCCAGTGCCCGTGTACAAAGAAGTGCAGGTGCCCGTGTACAAAGAAGTGCCGGTGCCCGTGTACCACCAGCAGCCCGTGTGCCACACGTGTAATCAGCCCCCGCCTCCCTGCGACTCGTGTGGTGGCGGCGGCGGCTACCCCACCGGAGGAGGCCAATCATACTCATCGTCATCGTCATCCTCTTCGTCATCGAGCTCCTCATCCGGATGGTACGTGTCTTCGGACCGGGGAGACTCGACGGGAGAGATCTGTGATCGTCACGTGACCTTGTCGTTACGAATTGCTAGGCTCGACCGTGGAGCTCGAGCGCCTGTCTCGAGGAGCCAGGCCAGGACAGAACAGGATACAGCTATTAACTTCCCGTCCCATCAATTAAAATTTGCAAATGCAATTTTCTACTGTATGTAATAAAGTTTAAGAGGCGTGAGTTTCAGCACTATGGTAATGACTTCACGGTGCCTTCAGCAGTATCGGCTTGGAGGCTAACGTCAAAATGTGGCGTCGGCTTAAGTGTCGAACCGATTTAGCGCGGACTGGTACGCTCCGAGATAGCGCGATATTCTTCATAACGTCACCAGGTCACGTGGCGACGGCTCATTTCAGTCTCCTCGCCTTAGAATCAGTGGAAATTACAGTGGTGACGTCGAGTGTGTGGTTTCTGACTCTAAATCATCTTCTCTGCTTGTTACAGGGGGAAGTAGTCGACCCTCCCAGTGGTACCCAGCCGTACTCGCCCCCCATCTGGACAACATCCTATCGATTAGTCACAGTCGCCCAGTCATCGTGTTGGTCTCATTTTGTTTGAATAAATCATCCTTGTACAGTACTACTTTTTAAGTGCCAAACATAGTTGTACGTTCTTTGTTCAGATCACCCACTTCACTCCATATGTCATAATATCTCCCTCATTTTTCGTTTTTGACACTTTCAATCATTCGAAGAAAAGGTTGATTGAGTATTGACAACATATTTCCCAAATGTCTCTCTTGAATTGGGGCTAGTGATTAGCTGTAATGCAGAAGTACGTTTACATAAATTCTGCAGAGGAAACCTTGCGGAGGGCCCGTCTTTGTCGTTTATTATTGTACACTTGATGGAGTATTTTAAACGCAGATGATAATTCAGTAATCACACCTGGTTATCGAAAAGTCACTACCAGCTTAATTCAGTCGTGAATGAATACTCATAGCGCTCAATTTTACCGAAGCGACGGAAACCTCTCGTCTTCCTATCAACAAGAACAGTTGTTTTGTCATGAAATTTCAAGTTCAGAGTACCCAATGCTGTCTTAAAAATTGATATTATGTTTCTATAATACAAAAGATTTATCATCTCTCCAATTCAAGGCTTTGTCTGCATAGTTGTGACAGATTACTTCGTTTAAAATGTAAAGAAGAACAAATAATTCGTGTTCATGAGATAGCAATCTCAGTGTATTTGGTAGCAGAGTGATAATACAAGAGGTTCGGTATGCGTTTGGAAGAATAAAAATTCAGGCAAACATCAACATTTTAGTACATTTATTTCACGTTTATTTCAGTTTCTTCTCAGCAGAGTACCATGCTGAATTACGAAACTGAAAGAGAAATGATGGAAAAGCGTTAGTCCTCATTGAACTTTCAATGTGCGATGATGGCAACCCTCAGTCTTCAAACAGCGCGCGGGGGCCATCAAGCGCCGTAGGATGGGCTGCCTACCTCCTGGGCTGCGCTGTCAGCCGCGGTATCCGCGACTTCCTCCCCGGTAGCCGCCGCCTGAGTACCCGCGGCCTGCGTAGCCGCCGCCCCCGTAGGCAGGCCTTGCGACAAAGGCCGGTCTGGCCAGCAGTGCCGGTCGCGCGTACACGCCCGGTGCGGCGTACCCGACCCCTCCGTACCCGAGGCCCCCCGCGGGGTAGCCGCCGTACACGGCGGGGCGCACCACGGGCACCACGGCAGCGGGGGCCGCGTACACGTACCTGTGCAAGCAGAGCGAGTGAGCAAACTACTGGAGTTTCGAGATGTAAGGATTAGGGTGGGAGAGACGACTACACCGCCCGACACCGCCCCCCACCCACCCCCAATTAATCCCATTTTTATCCCTTCTCCCTCCGTCATAGATTTTCTCGTTCCTCTAATTTCGAGTGTTTGATCCCCCATAGAAAGGACCTTAGAACCAGGTGCGTATCCAAGATTTGGTTAGGGGAGGAGAGGGGGGGGGGGGGGGGGGGGGTCCTGCGAACATTTTGCCTACTTACAGGCTGAAAACGTGCGCTTTGCCTACCTTCCCGGCTGCACCCTTCGGGCGCCAGGACCCTTGGGAAGCTGGGGGGGGGGGGGGGGCACACAGACCCTGGATACGCACTTGCTGAGAACCCTCAGATCCACTCTGGCTGCTATTCTGGTGTTTACCATACAATCATCATACAAGATGGATATGTGAACTTAATGGTTCTTAGACGGTTCTTAGATGAAACGTTATCAACTTGCCGTTTTTGCCGCTGCTCTGGAAAGCCTCTATCCTCCCAAAGGCCCTGTCGAGAAACATAAATAATTATTTTTTATTTACCTTTTAAAGTAGTACAGTGGTACATACTAAACTTAGCGTTTCCTTTTATGTCGAGTTACTTTTAACATCGTATCACTTACATATTCTTGGGCTTCAGAAAACGAAGTCTGTTCCGCTGTCGGTGCTGCAATAATCAAAGACAGAGTTTTTTTTAACTGATGGATGAGCAGACGTAACCGTGACTGAAAATAAACCGGACGGTGAGCAGTTCCTTGAAATTATTATTGCTTGTTCCTACCCGACGCACTGGAGCCTGCTGGAAAAACACCCACTAAGAAACCTTCGTGATGTTTTAGATGCAACGCCTGAGGAGCCACTGTCTCACGGTGGACCAGACAGAATGAGATATGCGACCAGGTGCCCATTGGATTGACGTGAGCCAAGTCTTTGCTCGGGATAGCCGGTCTACACATGATGTCTTCCTCTGTTTCGCTCCAGTCACTTGACCTAGTCCCCTCGTGTCTCTAGCACTAACACTAACACGCATAATACACTGCTCACCTGCGTCTTGCGGCGCCGCTGCAATCAAACTGGACAGCACCAAGCAGGCGCAGGCCGCGACAACAACACTGAGGCCCGCCATAGCTGCGATGGGGTGCAGAGCAGTGCAGAGCAGTGCAGAGCAGTGAACAGCCAGCCCCGCCCCGGCCTTATATACCGCCACATGTGCTGCTGGGGCGGAGGGGCGAGAGGGGAGAGGGGCAGAGCATTGTCTTAAATTCTTTGACGACACCGGAAACCGTAAAAGTGACGAGACGCCCTTTACTGCTCCGCGGAGTGTGACGCCAACCCAGCAAGGACAGGGGCAGCCCCAGGCAACACCAGCAACCATGACTTCATGGAAGTGCAGAATTTCCAAAAGTTCGATTGAAAAAGTTTACGTTTCTAATTGCATGATGAAGTGAATAATAACCGAGGCGGCGACTACTTGAACAAGATGTGATTTGAAGACCTAAAGCACGCATAGTCCTTTTAATTAGTAATGCTGGTTTGAGGACTTTCCATCAGTCTTCGACGTTTTGCGACCAGTTCTGCGATATCGGCCTATCGATTGTGATGGTCGTAATGCACGGAGGACGATATCTGCAGTATAACTAGGAATTTCTTCGACGAACCCTACGACTGAGAGCTAATCGCCAATCGTGCGCAAAAGTGATTTTTCACCACAAATACTTAGTCTGCATCTTCAACCCTCCACCGTGGAGGCTCGCAGTGCAAGTATTAAAGTTAGGCTCTTCGAGTTCCTCGGTCTAACCCTGTGAATGCGCTGTGGACGCTCACTGCGGGTAGACGTGTGAGAGCCCCTACGAGTTCCTCGGACTCACCCTATGAATGCGCTGTGGACGCTCACTGCGGGTAGACGTGTGAGAGCCCCTACGAGTTCCTCGGACTCACCCTATGAATGCGCTGTGGACGCTCACTGCGGGTAGACGTGTGAGAGCCCCTACGAGTTCCTCGGACTCACCCTATGAATGCGCTTGGACGCGTACTGTGCGCTGAAGTGATCATTAGGTTTTAGTTCCACTATAGTGGAATTTTGTAGCTGTTGTGGTACTATTTTGCTAGAATTGAATAAATTTTATTTGAATCAATGGCATAAAATGTGGTTGAATCGAGTAAATTGTTTTACCAGTTGATTCTGATTTTCAGAAAATTGTTTCGAATTCGGAATCAACTGATAAAACAGTTCAACTGATAAAATAGTTCGATCGGTCCAATCCGATTATATGACATTAAACTCAGAGAAAATTTATTCAACGCAAACAAAATTTCATTATTACAGCGGAAAAGCTCCATTTACTGGAACTAAAATCTTATCAACCTCAATAAATAATAAACGAAACTCGTTTCTGATTCATCGCAGGGTTAATGAATGATCAATGTGAGTCTTATGTTATTGTATCGAATACTTTCATTTCCACAGAAAGAGTGGAAAATACCTCTCCTTGTACTGTGTATATATTGGAGAGAGCTTCAATTACCGGAACCCACGTCAGTTCGGCACTCGTACGTCTCCTTGATGACTCCAGGAATACCACCTGCTGACGGCATAAAGCGTGCATATCCAGAGAATATCAAAATGATCCGCACTGAATCGAATTCTATTCGGTTAATCTGTTGTGATTCCGAGGCCCCTTGTGTTGTGATGCGCCGTGCACGCAAACACAAGTTTTGACGTCAGAAGTGCATCGAGACTGGTGAGACGAGGTGAGATGCGGTATCGCAACGACATGCCAGTGTCCTGAACGACGATTAGAGACATAGCTAACTTCTCTGAGGTTCGAATTGTGTCACTTGTATTCCTGGACGATCATGAAGGCTTAGTTACAAACAACCGAGCTTCTGACTTGCTTCTTTTTTTTTTTAGTGAAGAATGAACGCGATGAAATGATGTGACGTGATTGTCAGTTTGTGCTGTCTCGTCAATAAAAACAGACGAGTCCATTCGTGTCAAACTTTTGAATTTTCTTTTCGTCTTTCAATGACATTTAAAAAAAGTTACGGCAGATCCATTGCGAGACCTGTTCTCAGTTTATTCTAGGTTTAGATCAGTGATCGTAGTACGCGTGGAGAGCAGCAATCATCGTATTCCAAGCCAGGAGTCTGACTCATGCGCTGTTTGGTTCTCTGCCTGGGCCTGGCGTTGTTCTCCCGGTACTGCCAACTGCAAACCACGAGTAGTCTATCTTCGTACTTCCCCGCCGAGCGAGCAGCCTGCTCACATGAACAGGCTCCGGCTCGCCTCGATTGAGGGACACGAGATACGTCAAGAGTAACTGTCTGTCTCAATTGCAATCATGTCGAATCCGGCAGAGATTCTTAGAGGAATGAGAACAAGAACGGAAATGCATGGGGAATAATTGACGAAACTGATCTGTCGTTTCAGCACAACTCAATGCAAGTTCATCTTATAAACGCACAATCCTGTGTTCGGGTGTGAATATTTCATCCATGCTATGATCTACGCGTTTGACAGTCAGCGCTGAAAAAAGGAGAAAAAGTGAAAAAAAATCTAGCATCTTTTATACAACTTTTCCGCATGTTAGCATGTCGGACTGTACAGAGGCAGGCAATCAAGCTGCTAGTGGTGGCCTTGAACTTGACTCGCAGTCTCACGGTCATGGACCGCCTGCACCAATGAGAAGCAGCGCAAAAGCCAGCGTAGAGGAGCAGCGCACCTTAACTAAATACGACACAAGCAGCCACGCGTAGCGCGGATCTTAGATCTCACGTGAATGAGTTCACGAAAACTTGAAGTTTGGTTTGTTGAACAAAAAGCTCTCAGCCTTACAAAGTCATGTAAAAAAAACACGTAGTCTTTAAAGTTTATTTTTAACCTCACTTTTTTCACGTCAGAAGGTTTATTTCGAACGGAGTCCGATGTTTTAAAGACAGTATAGCAATGATTTGAATGTTACAATTTAAAGAAGTACTGAAATGATAATCATAAAACTAGCAGGACCAAATTGAAAATGTCATTCAATCGACAAACCATAGAGAGAAACCTCGCATCAACATCCAACTGAACAATCTCTACAAGCCACGTCGACCATCCACTCCGAACTGAATTCCAATGCAGAGGAACAAGTTTTTAATTATCAGTCATTATTACGTCACCCAGTCAAGTTCAATTTTGTCTTTGCTGTGTCTCCTGCTGACTAGGAAAAAAGAGTTCAGCGGCCAGGAGCCGCGATGGTCTGCGGCGAAAAAGAAACAAGATGAGTGCTTCACTGACCGTACTGAAATCCCTGGAAATAACGCCTGTGATTCTATTTTGTAGTGATCCTGAGGCGAGCTGGAGCCTGTTTTTTCAAGTGCTCTACTAATGGCCACATGACGCCATCGTTCTTGTCGACGTGCTTCGGATGGACCGCCCTCCTCGCGCCCCTGACAGTGGAGCGACACGTTAGTTTGCGGTTTGACCGCAGACTTCCTAGTTTAAACTCGGGGTTGATCCCGCAGCCCGCCGTACGTACAAAACATACTCGAGAGGCAAATGGGTGCGGACGTTCAATTGAGTTTTGAAATCTTACATCATAAATTAGAAAGCACTAAACCTCGGGCTGCCCCGACTCAACGCATTCCCTAGCCTGTTTCTATTCCGCACGACTTTTCTCCTGTTTTGTGTCCGGAAGTCACAGAACTGAAGGAATGTTTGCAATATCGCCCATAAATCACGGGAGTCCCGTCCTTTACGTGATTATTGGACTGCAGATTCGCCTTCCTACGTCACTTACGACGTGAAGTCCCTTGACGTGCGAAGCCTTAAAAGGAACAGTGACTTTGCATTTTGCGACGGTGGTCCGAGGGCACAGAGTAAATAATGAATTTGATTGCTACTAATGGCAATTTGAGCCATTGTTCTCTCTCAAATAATTTTTTAGAATGCCCGAGGCAGGCACTCTATTGGTCATGGTAACTCCAGCAGGAAACCCATGTATTAGCCTTATGTTTTCTCATTCATATGAGATATTCTTAGCCCGAGAGCTGGCGCAATTTCTCTGCCTTTCTTTCGATAGTTCTTGATAGTATGCTGTAACGACGTACGCAAATTTTCGGTAAATAATGATAAATGTAGGTAAATATCGACAAATTTGTCTATAACTATTTTGTTCCATATTTTCGACATAGTTGAGGTAAACGTAAAGTATATTTGTGAGAAATATCGGTGTTGTACTCGGATGGTCTCTCTCTAGTGTGACGAACTGGGGGCATACCAGCTTACAGTCGACGACGCGACGCGACGCGGGCTACCTAATGGTTCAGTCGAGTGCCACGCTCCCTGACTCCCACGCTGCGTGAAGGGGTTCCCCGGCTGAGCTAGGCCGGCCGCCGTGTCGCGCTCTTTCAAACTGCCTAATTGCCAGGCGTCTAACTCGTGCAGCGACCTGCGGCCTGCCTGCGGCGGGCAGAGTGACAGTGATCTCCGGAAGTGCATGATTCATACGGAGCTTTCGCGGCCCACCATAATGGCCATCACTTCATACGGTTTCGGGGAAACTCCGTGAGGTCTGACGATATCATAAATCTCGCTCCCGCGAGTAGGAGTAGGATATTCCTAATACTATCCCGAACGGAAGTAAGAAGAACAAAATAGCTTCCAGTGACCGGGTGAGCGGTGAGGAGGAGGAGGAAGAAGTGGTGGAGGTGACAGCCCCGCAGTTTTTTTTTTATTTTGCAAAACAAATCTTTGCCATATGCGGTCTTTGGCGTAACGTTCCCTTCTACACTTCAAACGCAAATTTTATTATTTACAAAAATAAAAATTAAAACAAACTTACATAAAACTGGTTTCTTGCTAACGCCGATTTCCTTTCATAAAGTTACAGAAGTCGTATGTAAAACATCAGACTTTACCGCAACCTGAATCATAAGGAATCGCTACTTCACCGCGACTGAAAAGTTGACACCTAAATCGTGCCTCACGATCTGAGTCGTATTCGTATCGACTCTGCAATGAGTATTAACGAAGCCTCGTCACTAGCGACGCCTTTTATGCGCTCGTCATTTGCCGAGCATTTATGGGATATAAAATTGATTTGTTCATTACATATCAGTATGGGTTATTCCTCCACTTGTAAACATGTCTTGGGTATCTTACAGAAGATTGTAATGATTCTAGGCCTACGATGGCTGTTTTAAGTCAGCTTCTTTCGTATGGAGCCGCCCGAGAAAAGGCGCAGTTTATAGTTCTCGTGCAAAACAACGGATGCAACTCGACCTGGTTGTCACCCTGTGTTTGATCCTTTTGATGACGGCGACGGCAGTTCTTGAAGAAAATGCTAGCAATATGAATGCACGTTCGAATAAACGAAGATTACATCGCACAGGATGTCAGAGTCTGGATTCACTGCTAGATTTACAGCTGAAAACAGCGCGTAGACGCAAGAAATAAAATGATACCAAAGTGTACGGCTACCGGAGGTAAACCGCGACGCCAATATCCACACGCCTCGCCACGCTGCTCCGAGCTTTTTGTTTTGACGCTGTGATGTTGTGACCTCACCGCGCGTACATGCCCCCTCTCTAAGTACTATGGGAACACATTAATCCGGAGAGGAGACCAGTACTGGCCTCCTCCCCTCTCCTCTCCCTCCGTCCCTCTCCTGGAGCCGCGGGTGGGCGGGCTCCGCCACGGGAAATCCACGGCGAGCAGGCGGTTCAGCAGCGCGCAATTTGAGCGTCGTGGTGATCACGACTAAAGACAATGAATATATAAACACGACCATAGCAACAGGGAGTCAGTCGAGAGGCGATAGTGATAGCAACATGATGCTGAGGATACCCGCCCGTGCGGCGCTGCTGCTCTGCCTGGCGGCGGCCGCCATCGCCCTGCCCGTGGAGAACCCTGAGCGTAAGTACCCGACACCAGCGCCCCCTTGTGTCGCTGCCAGCACTCCATAAATTATTTTATTATTCGGTTAATGGTATTAACTTTCAAGTTAATTTTTAAAAAAGAATTCGATAAAAAAAATCACGTTAAAATAACGCTATTTAAAATTCAGTCATATCTCCTTTCGCGTATCGTCCCGCAGTAAAAAGTTTGACCTTGCTCTCGAATTTTCAGGGATTTGAGCTTTTAATTTCGTTTCTTCAGAATCAGAACAATGTAATTCAGATCAACACAGTATCTCGAGTCGCGCCTAACATTGTGTTCAGTTGCACATGTTCGCAAATAGTTATACTTTGCTTTTTCTTCCCAACAATTAGTATCTGACATCGAAAATAATAATCTCAATGAAATTAAACTGAAACTGTAGTTTCGAAAATGTGAAGATTGACCAAGATCTTTCTTCCTTCTAGCGAAACCTGATGCAGCCCCAGCCAACCCTGTAGGTTTTCTGGGAGCCCCGCCCGCTGCGCCTGCGGGTCTAGCTGCTGCGGGACAACAAGCTGCTGCGGGTGCAAAACAAGCCGCTGATGTTGCCCAAAAATCAGCTGCTGCTGTGGCACAGCTAGCGACTGCTAGTGCACAACCAGCTGCTGCTGCGGGAGCACCAGCTGCTGCTCCAGCACAAGTAGCAGCTGCTCCAGCACAAGTAGCAGCTGCTGCGGGACAAGCTGCTCCTGCCGCGGGACCAGCTGCTCCTGCCGCGGGACCAGCTGCTCCTGCCGCGGAACCAGCTGCTCCTGCCGCGGAGCACACCCACACCCACAGCCTGGAAGAAGCCGCCGCACCTGAGCCCAGCAAGCTGGCAGCCCTTCTGATGCCGGTCAGTGCAATTGCTGTCCGAATGCGCACATCAACAGCGCGCGCTCACATAACTGCTACCGCGGAACATTTTTATCTCATGCCCATTCAGTGAATCACTGTGCACAAAAGTTCGAGTAGTCATTACCTGCGGAAGAGTTAAACGGGGAACAGGTTGCTTGGTTTTGAGCTTTTTTTCTTCAACCGCTTTTTTGTACTGATTATGTATTATAGGTTTTGACGCGCGAACTTTGTTGGTTGATGCTGAGGTGACCAGCGTAAGGAGATGTTCGCCTTCATTTAATAGAAACATAATGACGAGGTTCTATGCTTTATTGCCCGGCCTATAGTTAATTTACTAAATTCAATAGGGTGATGTAAGTTATCCTTATCTCCGTTGGTTATTTACTGATCAATTTGTTTTTGTCCGTTGCAGGGTGACGCCGAGGGACGTGCCAGGCGTTCCCCTACCTTCAAGAAGTACGGTGGTGGCGGCTACGGTGGGGGAGGCTACGGCGGGGGAGGTTACGGCGGATACCCCAGTGGAGGGGGTGGTGGGTGCTGCGGCCCCTGCGGCCAATGCGGGGGTGGAGGTGGCGGCGGCTACAGGCCTCACGGGGGCGGCGGCGGCGGCGGTGGCAACTCCTACTCCCAGAGCTCCTCCCAGGCGTCTTCCCAATCCTCCAGTTCTGGCGGCGGCTACGGAAAGAAGTAATGCGACTGCGACAAGAAGATTGTAACTCGACGACAGGCTGCCATTCCCTAGTTTCAACGTTTTTCTGTTTTAAAATTTCATTTTGACAAAATTGAAGAAATGACTTTCTCGAAGGCAGCCTGATAATAATTACTATCTCGACATAGCGCTGACTTCCCAGCCACTGAAGTGAATTGAACTGACAAAATATATTTCTGCTTCTCTATGATAAACATTGTCTTTGATATGTTGTTTGAACTTATTTGGCCTTGATGTGTTCTGTTGCCGACCTTGCGATTGATTACCTCTCCTCTCGTGGCTTTCAGTACCGCTGCAAATCATTAATTTATTGTTGAGATTTTTAGTCCGAATAAAATCTTAAGTTATTAATTGCCCCCGCTATCTATCCTTTCGCTTCACAAGTATTTTAAAATACATAGAGTAATGGCCCCATTTCGGGCCACTGGCCCTAATTCGAGCCACCCCCTTTAAATTACTTGCAGGCTATTTCAGGTCCTAGGCGACAAAAAAATTTAAGAGTTTATACAATTGTGAACTTTTGAATTTCCGTGTCGATTGGAATCGAGAGTTGCCAGCAAATGATTTAAAGGGGGTGGCTCGAATTAGGGCCAGAGGCCCAAAATAGGGCCATTACTCTATTGCGGCAATTGCCGCTCTTGCCTTGAAGCCGGTACGGTAGTATTTGCCATATGTCATAACGACAACATCCCAAACTAGAGCTCGGCTGAAAAACAGTCAGTGACGGCGTCGTACACGACCTCCGCATTTAATCCTTAGCCGGTACTGTGCTCCACAGGAGGCCAGAAGTGGCAATAAGAAGAACAAAACGGATTCCTTTTTCCGGGCGAGCGGTGATAAGCGGAACGTGGCGTAGCGCACCCCTCGCTTCCCTCCGCCAGACCAGTGAGAGCTGTTTTATTCTTCTTGCACCCCAGCTGTAAAACCTAGCTGGATTTTGTCCATAATCCAGGTGGATTTCGCAAAAACCAGGTGGAATCACTAATATCC
>CABIKL010001351.1:0-15809 GCA_902196195.1 Aptinothrips rufus | reverse complement strand
GCGTCGTCGTCACAGCCGCAGAGGGCGCCCCCACCATCAACGGCTCCGGCGTCCTCGTCACAGCCGCAGAGGGCGCCCCCACCATCAACGGCTCCGGCGTCGTCGTCACAGCCGCAGAGGGCGCTCCCACCATCAACGGCTCCGGCGTCCTCGTCACAGCCGCAGAGGGCGCCTGCCCCATCAACGGCTCCGGCGTCGTCGTCACAGCCGCAGAGGGCGCCCCCACCATCAACGGCTCCGGCGTCCTCGTCACAGCCGCATAGGGCGCCTGCCCCATCAACGGCTTCGGCATCGTCTTCACAGCTGCAGAGGGCGCCTGCACCATCCACCACCTCCAAACATGCCACATCGGGCTCCTCCACGGAGCGTGCCTCGTTCAACTCAAATCCGAGCACTTCAAAACTAGTCCCAATCTCAACGTCTCAACGCTCAAGCTCCCACTTAACCTCAAGTAGGTCACAACAGGCTACCCACAACAAGCCGAGTGGTTCGTCTGCACGACAAGCCGACCATCACAACACCGGCGGGTCATCTCAACGCCATGTTCCTGGTTCCAAGCCGAGCAGTTCATCCAGCGCCCGGTACAACCCCAGCGATTCGTCGCAACGCACTGCTCATCCGTACAGGCCCAGTGGGCCTTCCCAGCGACCTAACCCTGAATACAAGCCACGCTCTGCTCTTCAACACAAACAGCGACCCACCACCAACCACAGCGGTCCCTCCCAACGCCCTGCTCCTCCATGCAAGCCGAGTGGTCCTTCCCAGCGACCCGGCTCCCGGCCGAGCTCCAACAGCTCTTCTCAACGGTCTGCCTCTCATTATAACCCCCGGGATCTGTCTCAGCGACCCCAGGATGCCGCCACCTCTACCTCGCAACGCCACGCCCTGCCAGTGTCCATACTACGGCAGCCTGCGGAGCGGCCCACTGCCGTCCCGAAGCCCGTGTCGCAGCCAGCCGGTCGCGAGCCCCCCAAGACGCCCCCCAGGACGGCGGACATCCACGAGGCCGTGACGCCGCTGCTGGATCGGGGCCGTGAGAGGACGAGGACGCCACCAACACCTCCCCCGCTCGTCCTAGTGCCGCCTCCGCGGCAACCAGCCGCGCCGAGGGAAGCCCCTCGGCTCCCCGTGCTGCCGGCCACTGGCTCCTCTCAGAGGCGTCCGTCAATGCCTGACCTTGAAGACTTCCCTGTCCGAGCGCCTCTGTCTGACGCGTCGCCGTCAGCTCAGGAGCGGCCACCTGCCTCGTCGCCTTCCTTCCGGGAGGCCGCCACTCCCCCTCTGCCGTCGCCCCCGGGGCAGGACAGACACGTCCTGTCGCCATCTTTCCAGGAGGCAACGACTCCGCCCTTGCCGTCGTCCACTGCAGCGCAAACTGCGGTTGCAGCGACCAGTGAGCCAAGTTCCATGCCGTCCTCAGAGTCTGCCTTGGCCGCCACTTCATCAGGGACCGTTGCGGGTGCCTTTGCCGCTCCCGCAGTTTCTAAGAGAGCTGAGCCGTCTGTGGTCAAGTCGGGACCAGCTGCCGCAGTAGGGGATGTAGTTGTAGAGGAGCACTGTTTGGATATTCATGATGCAGTGACTCCACCAGTCCCAGAGTCGGACCAGGCGAAGGACCGAGAGCCGATTCGGGACAAAGAGCAGGACCAGGATAGGGAGCAGGTCGGGGAGCAGCAGCAGGAGAAGGAGAAAGAAACAAACGAAGACCAAGTGCCAGCTGTGAGTGATGATGAAGACGATCCTTTTCGACTCTGCATAGACGAGAACGGCCCCGCCTCAGTCCGGCCACCATCTGCGAAACCCCGAGTGACTGCGGCTGAACTTCAATCTTCTGATTGTGCACCACCAGTGACTCAGGCAGCTAGCGATGAGTTACAAGCGAACCAAAACTCTCCTGATTGCGTAGCATCTGTAATCCCATCCACTGAGGATGAACAGCAACCTAATCCCAGATCCTCTGCTTGCCTGCCGATCACTTACCAGCCTGAGCAAAACTCTTCGGTCGCGTCAGATGAAGATCCACTCACTGATGAAGTTATGGCAAAATTATTGGAATCACATGGCGATGTCATATGTAACTCTCTCCTACATGAAGTGGAGGTCTTGGCCCCACCGCAGTCGGCAGCTCAGGCTGAGGTCCCTTCACGTCAACCAGTGGTGGAACTGGTTCCGGAAGCACAACCAAAGGCATCTCTAGTAGGAAGGCTCAGAGTTAAGACATTAGAAGAACTGGGTGTACCCCGCAGAAATGTAGAGCTGGAACCAGTTCGATCGAAGAACCTCTCTTCGTCAGATGTTCACCCAATCAACCCGGAAACTGGTACAGCTGTGCAACAACCTAATGCTGCAGCTAATATGGACTTAATCAGCAGGAATAATATGAGAGTACAACAAAGTGGACACGCAGTTCCGTCGCAACAGCACAACACACAGTCAACCTATCAAAATCAACAGGCCATGGTAAGTTACATCTCAATTTTTTTTTATGTTGGCTTCAGACATAAATTTTTGATAGTCATAAAAACTAATCTTGATTTCTCTTTTTATTTTAAGCGGCGCCCCGACCATTTATTTCGTCTGAAGCAACTGCTTCAGCCGACACCTGTGACTTCACATCCCGTTCCTGCCAACTTCTCACATTCACATTGGCATCCTCAGCAACCTCCTTTGGAACTACGTGTGCAGAATTCAAGAGACCCATTTGGTGCACAAGGGCCACCTGCACTGGCTAACCAAGGAAGATTAATTCCTGTCGGATCCTCAGTGTCTGCAACAGCAGACATACAGATAATAAGCATGAATAACATGCACCAACAGGCCTGCAACCGTGCTCAGTCAAACAGTTTTGGTGCACCTACCACTACTCAGCCTACCACCTCTCAGCAGCCAACTTACAGGACGATGCCTCAAAGTGCAGGAAGTTCTTATGTCGGTGCTGGTCAGCCAAGTGCACCTCAAGTTGTCCTGGAGACAACCTGCTCTCAGTGGACGGTCAACCAACCAACTTTGTCTCAACGGACTAATAATTCTTGGAATTACGGTCAGCAGCAAACAACACAGGCTGTTCCAGTGAGATTGTCTGCACCACGGCAAACTATCCAGTCTAACATGCCTCAGCAAGCTGGCAATCCGTGGCATGCTGCTAGCCAGCCTAGGAGCCAGGCTACTGGACAGGCTTCTAGCCACTTGTCCCAATGGCCCAACCACCCAACAACCCCCATGGGACAGACCAATACCAGACGTCCTGCACCCCCACTTTTCTCAAGCAATAACGGAAATATGCAACAAAATACAACCAATGATTGGTTTTCTCTAAATACAATGAATCAGCAAAGTGTGGCAACCGCTTCTCATGCAGTGAACACATCACAGCATACCCTACCTTTCAATTCATCTGGTCAGCAGCCTGTGTCTCAGTCTGATTTAAATTCTTGGATTTCATCAGAAACTCCTGCCCAGGCGATCAGTACAGCACGGCAGACAGTACCTTACAGTTCATCTGGTCAGCAGCCTGTGTCTCAGTCTGATATAAATTCTTGGATTTCATCAGAAACTCCTGCCCAGGCGATCAGTACAGCACGGCAGACAGTACCTCACAGTTCATCTGGTCAGCAGCCTGTGTCTCAGTCTGATTTAAATTCTTGGATTTCATCAGAAACTCCTGCCCAGGCGATCAGTACAGCAGGGCAGACAGTACCTTTCAATTCATCTGGTCAGCAGCCTGTGTCTCAGTCTGATTTAAATCCTTGGAACTTAGACCGCCTTATTCAAAGTCAAAAATTGGTGAGTACATTGATAGTATATCAATTTTAGTATTCTTTAGTATTCGTTCTGAAGATAAGTCACATATAGTTAGTTACTTTTGGTTACTTTCTATCTTGACAGGTCTATTTATATTCAGTAAACACTAAAGCCAGAGATTGTTAGCACAGTTTGCAAATCATTTCAGTAATTAATTTTAAGTGATCAAAGCTGTTTTTCTCATGAAGGTACCTGATGCAAGACGGTCATCCTCCCGTGACAGTGGGATTTCCAGGACTCCAGAGTTGGACCCAGATTCTTCAGAGGTATGTAACTAAAGACTTTTGTCAAATATAAATCCTGCTGAATCTCTGTTTTTGTATAATGAAAACAGCTTTTCTGCTTTTGTTTTGCAAAGTCTATTTTTGGTTTCAATCTACCTATCCAAGGCGATCCTTTTCAGCGTAGTGAAAGCTAATTTGATAATTTTCCTAAAGTTTCTTTCCTTGTTTTGTTTCGTAGAAATTTTAAAATATTTCAGTGCTTAAACTCACTTCTAATTTTCTGCTGTAAGTTAATTTGTCCGATTCTCTTGCTTCATTTTATTTAAAAATAGTTATAGATTTTTGTGTTCCACAACTAGGCTTTTCTTTTTCTATCAGAAATTACATTTGACTGTCACAAATGCTGCAGAACAATTCCAAACATCAGCATTTGTCAGTTGAACTGTCCAGTTACTCTTTATTTCTTTGCGTCATTAGTATCCATTCTTAAATCCTATAAGTCATTCTTTATTCTGCTTGTGTCGTGTGTGAAGAACAGACTTCATGAGTTCTCAGCTCTAACAAACTTATATATCTTAAAAGTGAATTTATGTGATGGTAGTCTATTATTTGAATGTGCAATGTGTGGTTCAAATTATCTTTATTTTGTCGTATTTTGATGCATGAGTGAACGTTGCATGGGGATTGCTCATCTGGTGTTGACAAAAGTCTGTAATATGATGAGCAGTTGACATCATAATTACAGTCTGGCATCTCAGTGTTTGTCATTATTATTATTTTCGTGAGATGCAGATGTATAGCATTATAGCTTACATGTTTTCTGTCATTTAATCTGTCTCAATGAAGGTTTTGCCTGATTGGGAATCGATTGACACCATGTTTTGGAATGCCCGTACATCATTTCTTCATTAGCTATCAGTGAGTATCAGGACATAGAACTGGTGCTGCTATTCTTTACTGTTTTGCTGCTCCATTCTTGATTATGACAAGTAAATTAATTTATCACGAAAATAATAGTAGTGCATGTGTGTCCTTGGTGTGTGGCTTTTGGTTTTATCTTATCTTACAGATATTTTAATTTGTTGTAACATAATTATAGGAGTACTTCAACTGTTCGTTTTCTCGTTCTGTTTAAATATATATTTCTGTTTTGATTCCAGGTTAATCGGGCTGCTACTCCTGCTGCAAGGTTTGTCATTACTGTGGGGAACAGCGCAGACTCCTTTGAAGTACAGCAGGTTCCAGTGAAGAGTGGGACAGCAGCAGCAGCACCATCTCTCTCTGCCAGCTCGGCTGACCCTGCAGAGACTCTCAATCCGTGTGCAGCAACAAGTGCTGTATCTGAAGAAGAACTGGAAACTCCCTCTGCAGCACCACATAGTGCTAACTCACCACCGAGTGAAAGTGAAGAAATGAGCCAGGTGGTCGACGATAATGAAATTGTATTAGACAGTGTCATAGATAGTATTATATCCATGGCAGAGAATATGCCTTCACCACCTCCGTCACATTGTGTTTCACCAGTCACAATTACAGAACAAACAAGGAGGGATGAAGAATCACCTATACCATCTCCTCAAGACACTTCTGAACTAAGAAAATCTCTTAGCGATAGTCTGTCAGAGTCCACAGAAGAGAGACCGATTCCGGTGGCGGATGATGGTGAAAAAGATGGTGACGTTGATAATGCTGACAGTAGCCATGAATCTTCTGAAGTGACTGCATCAAATAATATCACATTGTTAAGTTCTGACTTGCCACTTGATGCAGTAGGGAGAAATGGAGCTGATTCTGTGAGTCATAATAATAACAGCAGTGATTTTGACCTGGAGAGAAATGGTAATAGCAATACAGATAATAATAGTGATAACAAAAAGAGCTGTGATGTTACAAATAGTGCTGCTAAGGATCAAATTGATGACAGTGAAGGTAAAGAAACTAGTGATGAAGAAGATTGTGTTAACAATGGTTTGGAAAATGATTCCCTAGTAGAAGACATTGAAGAAGATATGAATGAACTACTGAACCTTGCTAATGAAGAGGAAGATACTGATGAAGACCTTGATGAAGATATTGATGAGGTATTGTACCTTGTAGATTGTACTTCTCCTCTTTCTTCACCAGCCGCCCACCAGTCTGAATTAACATCAACTGATGCATTGATGGAGACATTCACTCCGCATCGTAAGACACCTGAGGCTGCTGCGAGTTGTCATCAAATTCAAGTATCTCCTGAACAAACTGCATCACCCACATCAGAGACAGCAATATCATCTAACCTTCTTGAGACAAATTGTCAGAAGCAAATTTCTGGATCTGTAGCACTGCCAGATTCTGGAAATCAACTTAACAATCAAAAACTTCCAGACACTTCTGAGATTATGACTGATGAAAATTGCACACCATCTGTTAAAGTTAGTGAGGTTAGTAAAATTGAACATTATTCCTCGCATATAGAACCTACAGTGAATGTTAATTGATCTTATTGTTTCTGCTTATTTTAGGGAATTCCAGAAGAAGCTCAATCTAGAATTTCCATGCATGTGTCTGAAACTCCTCAGAATGAAGGACATTCAGCATCAGTATCATCATCAGAGACAGCTTTGGAACAAAAAAGATCATTGGCAATGGATAACAGTGATGGTGAGAAGCAAGTTTCTGATTGTAAATCAACTACGGACTCGCATGCTGAAAACCCTGTGATAGGACTAAGCAGAATATCGAAGGAAATACTATCTTCTGCTTCCGAAGAAATCAACATGCATGAAATCACTACTAATGTCTCAGAGAGAATTAAAGGTACATGTTTTCAAGATGATTGATTATTAATCAATTTCCTGCCCATGTGATTTGTCTTTGTTGGAAATATTTACACTCTTTATCTTTTCTTCATAAATAACCATGAGTATTCTCTCTTTTGAACAAGTGGGCGCTGATGTAATGACCTCGAGCACTCATGTGAAATCCCCTGTTCCTAAACCAACAACTACTTCTGAGGTTGTGCATATTGATTCATCTACGACCAAAAATCTGTGTGGGGAGAACATAGAGGCCACTGAAGGTGTGAAAGGTAAATTTTTTGAAACTTACATGAATTTTTCTTTGTATGGTTTAGAAAAGCAACTAATCTTTGCTAATTACACCATTTTTTTAATTTTTTTTAAATTTTTTTTTAGCAATAAGTTTACTGTCTGAAGAAGCAGATGGACCATCATCATCTCCCCATGTGTTAGCAGACTGTGCAATGGTACGAGTAGGTACCTATGAAGCAAAACCTTTGGGTAGTGTTGTTATTTCAAATTACGCGGTGGAGATAAGAGTACCACTCCAGTCTCATGGTAAGATTTCCCCTTTTTTTAACATTTTACTTACACCTAAGTTCATTTTTACTTTCAATACATTCTCTACAAAACTGTGTTATTAGGTGCCAGCACTGCATTATTGATTCCCATGTCAGAAATCATCAAAGTTGTACTATTGAGTGAAGCATCTCCAGTCCTGACTATTAACTTAAAACCATCTGGAGGCATGAAAGTGAGAGAGGCTCTTCATATGACAGATCCTAATAGTTCATATTATTTTGACCCAGAATCAAATGGTCGGTATCTTTAATTGTAATTTATTTCATGTTACTCTGATTAGTCTCTCGTACTAAGGCACTCATCTGTGTTGACAGATGACAGCAAGAATTGTATTACACTAAGGCCAGCGAAACTGTCTGAGGACCATAAAACAGGCCTTAAAGAAGTATTGGGAATGAAGATAGAAGAAATTAATAAAGAAAAAGAGGCAACAATATTTCCTCGCAAGGTTTGTAAAAATTTGTTTTGTATACACTACTGATACTTTGAGTCTCTAAATGTTATAGTTGATGTAATTAAAATTGTGTTTCCTTCCAGAAATTTTCTAAATTATCACTTTCATCACGAAAACCCAAACCTGTTCCAAGCAGTGCTCAAACCTCTGATGAAACAATTTTAACATCTTCACCAGCAGGATCAGTTTCAGAGTCTATAAAATTGCCACCTTGCAAAACAGCAGGTGTTTTGGTAGAAGAGGACTCTGTCATGAAGTCAACTGCAGCACCAGAAAAATCAGAAGTTCCTGTTAGTTGCAGTTTTGATGTTCCTGTTTCTACTACTTGTCATGAATCTATACCAGAAACACCAAAAAGCACACTTAGAAAGCCAGAAAAATTATCAGAATGCTCTGAAAAGGAAGCATCTGAAAGCACATTTACGCCCATGAATGCAGCTCATCCAGGCGGTGTGGAAAATGAGTTGACCTCTTCTGAGAGTGAAAGTGTTGTAGACCTTACGCAAGCTATTGTCACCAGAAGCAGAGATTTTGCTTCTGTTGGCACGGAAGAGCCATGCAGTGCTTTGGAGGAAGTCCCTAATCTGGAATCGAATGATGATGACTTGACCAGGGCTGAAGCAGTGACTCCAAATGATTTCTGTGATTACACGAGATCCCCATCAATTGGGGAACCGCCAGACTCAGAGTCAAGTTCAAGTTCAACAGATTCCGAATCGGACTTTGAATTAAATATGGATTTGATTGAGAGTGAATCAGAAGATCCAGAACCAAATCCTGATCCATCAAAAGATGAACAGCAGTTGGAACAGCACGAAGATGAGGAACATAATGAAGACAGAGAGATCTTGGAGTGTCCTGATGATTCTGCCTCAACCTGGGTCGATCCTTTTTCCACTATACCAGCGACCCCAGACATTCGCCAAATCATTGACCGCCTAGTCGCTGAAACTTTTGAGAATGAGCAGAAAGAAGAGTCAACACTACCTCCGGAGATGATGGATATCTCTACTCTTGCCAATTCTAAATACAATGCTAAATGTGATGATGACCTTCCACCTGATTTGGCAATAGCACTATTGTCCTCAAAAGTTGACAACATATGTTTAGACATACCTGCTGATTCGAAATGTGATGTATGTGAGAAAAGTGTCAGGTATGCTTGCATGGGGTGCTGTCAAGTCTTCTACTGCAGTCATGACTGTGCTGTAAGTAACCTTCTAAAATGTGATAATTTTATTTATTGCTTTAGTTTCCTTTTTCAGTCATTAGTTATATTATCATTATCATTTTTTACAGACTCAACATTGGGAGGAAGAACACTATGCTGTGTGTGCACGAGACAGCGAGTATATTCAGCATTCATCTTGAGGCACTTCACAATTTTCACTACCCTTGTCGCTCAATTTTTGCCTGTAATGTCCTATTTTTTAAGGGTTAAATGAAGAGTTTTGTTTTGTTCTTAAATGTTGAAATTAACAGCTCTCTACCAATTATGTACCTGATTCTGTATCTATTTGTAGACTTCTTCCTGGTCTCATAGATATATATACGTATCAGGAATAGGAATGTTTGTCCCAGTGTATCTTTAATTTTGTTCTACAAGATATTTTTTATTCTTAAGTATTCTTATACTAGACTTGGGCTGATCAGTAATCAAACATTTAGTATTACGTTAATTTTTTGTACATAAAGTCAATCTGTGATAAATTTTGAGACTTCGTTAAGTTCTTGATATGATTGTTATTGGCCATAGTGCTTGTAAGAGAGTAAATTGTTTGACTTACTATGATAAGGCCAGAGCACTGTGTATGTATTAGGATTTTGATAAAACTGTTAGAACTTTCATAAATTTCAATGTTTGTTTAGTCAGTTTTATATCTCTTTAGGTCATGTGTATCTGAATGTGATACTACTTTATTTTGTGCCTTTGGTTTTCAATAAACGGGTGTTCGCATGTGAACACGAACTTTTCTCACAAAATATCTCTTGTTTGATTTTATTTTTCAAAGCTTTTGCTCCAGTCATGAAACTAAGTCATAGGTCACTCACTACATAAAAACTGAAGGGATGTCAGGAAATAAATCCCTGTTTTCAGGTTCAAAACTAAGTTGTTTTCATTTACAGTATTAGCTTATTTATTTACATTTAACAAGCGGACGAACGGCTACAGATTTGTAAGCCCTAATTGAGTTTCACAGACAATATAAATTTAAATGTCTTCAACAAAAAAAATAGCCGCAGAATCATAAAGAAATCGTCTACTCCTGTATCCTACCCATTAATCTTTGCCTTCCAAGAATTTAGATAGAAAATCTGTTGGCTTCTTATTAACTGAATCTTTCCAATAAGCCATGACATGTACAGCTTGTTTCCACTGTGCCGCAGTTTCTTTCAATTCCATCTGCCCCTGAAAACGGTGAGAGACCATGTTAAAGGGAAAAAAGTCAGGGATTCACCACAGCATATTAAGACATGAAACTTAAGTAAAATTAAAACGGTGAAAATCAAGTTTACCTTTATAATTAACATATCGATGACCCTCAACTCCTTCACGTCTTTGTGCTTCATAAATTCTTCCCGGAGCTTTTGTTGGCACTGCTTTACACTCTTTGGTATATCTTTCTCGACCACTGGAAATAAAGAATGGACTAAATAACATGCAGAACTTTTACTTCTAAATCAGGGGACAGTTTTAGGACAACTATTCCTCCTAAAAAAGGCTGCACAAAGTCAAACGTTTCTGAGAATAAATGATTTGTGTGACTGTTGACACTGATTTGACAGATGACACCGACCAAGTAAATATTGGGCTTATGATTTATCAGCAATCGGGATATTTGAGATGACGAAGACTGCATAGATTTAAAGCCTTCATAAATTAATATTCTTGAACAGCTGATGAGAATGTCATTGTCATGGGTTATGTCAACTATTCTATAACTATCAGCGGTCAAAGTGATACCTACCCACATGTGGGATTTGTCGATACCAAGCCTTATACAATGCACGGGCTCTCCTACGAGATTCATTGTAATCAAGAGACAAAATAGGCCGAACTTGGCGAGTAACAACTTCGGCTGCTTTGATAGTCGCCATTTTTTTGATCAGGCTATATATTAACTATATCCAGACGAGCTTTTGGCTGGCGATAAGAAAACTCGGTATTCACAGGTTGACTTGACACAAGTCTGGCTGCTTTAAAATGGCAGACTGTGAAAAGGACGAATCTGACAATTTGGTAAGTTTTAATTTAGCGGGCGGGTAGAAAGTTGTGTTCGTGAAACTCAAAAGTGTGGCATTAATTTGGTGTATTCTGCATGATAGTCCTGTTGGCACTAAATATTCTGAAGACATATTTCAAGGCGTCACTTACACGTAGCAGACGACTTCCAATGTCAGCAAGACCCAATGACTTAACTCCTCCTGTCCACATGACAAAACTGTATAGAAAATTAAGTTGTTTTTTTATCACTCGTTTCTGTCACTCTATTACCAATTATTTGTTCAATTCACTCGTATAACATTCAATTTCTTGAAATTTTGCAAATTTAATTTTTTAAGTGAGGTTAGTATATATTCCTTATAATCTGCAATGAATCTCTGAATACCTCTTGCAGCAAGTGGAATTTGAATGGCTCCTTCACAAAGAAGTTCATGCAGTCCTTGCCCAACTTCAAAATATACTGCAGGTAACACCAATTATTCGTTATTAAGTCATTACTCTTCAAATTGTATAAATTTCTCTACAATATATAAGTTTGTGCATTTTGTGAAAAGTTTAAACGTAAGACAGATTACTTTTTCGTTTTTTAGATTGTTTGCTATGACTATCGAATAATCATAGATTCTAACTTAATGAATGTAATTTTCAGGAATGTGGCCGTCGTTTCCCAGTGCCCTTATTTGGTACAGAAGGCCCACAGAAACAGGACAAATTTGTGTTGACCACTCCACCTGATCAACTCAAGTGCATTGTATCAGTCATGGGAGACAATATTTCACAAGCGGTAAGTGTGCCTATTTTTGATTAATGTATTTTGCTGCTCAGAAACTAAAACATAAAATTTGATTGGTTCATATGATATTTACTGATTGGTTTCTGTGCTTATTTAGGGAAATTAATTTTGATGTAAAGTTACATTTATTCTTTTAAATTTCAGGAAATAACTATGAAGATACAACGCCAACAAAATGTTATCTATCGAACTTCAATTCAGGCCGATAGCCCATGGAAACTTCAGCAAGTGCAAGATGCTGGTAATCACTTACAGCATGCGCTTCAGCATATTGATAGTGTTGATCCAGACTATTCATTTCGATCTTCGGAGGAAGTCCTTCACCTTCTAGGTGACGTTCTTGGTTGTTTGCAGCGTGGGCGGACAAGTTTAATTGTTCCTCGTAAACGTACTATCGATGATCTTATGAAAAGCAGAAATATGGTAATACCTCTTTTCTTTTCACTCTTTTTTTCCAACCATATCATAATCATAATATTTCAAATTGTATTGGCAGACTTTTGTATGTTGCCTTTTTCTATTACAGAAATCTCTCGTTCCTACACTACCCGAAGATCTGGCCATCAGTTTCTACATTCAAAGTCATAAGCTTGTACTTGCTGTTTACCATCTTAGTACAGTTCAGGGTAACATTAAATTCGACACATTCCAAGCAGAATGTTCTGTGCCATGGATAAGTGAGGTTCTTGTTCTGTTTACTGTTGCTCTTCAACTGTGCCAGCAACTGAAAGACAAAGTAAGAAAACCTCTCCTAATGTAGATTCTTTATTTTGTTTCAACATTTGTAAGACAAATTCATTCAACAGTTTTTTCTTTCTTCCTTTTCTTTTCAGATCTGTGTCTTTTCCCAGTATAAAGATTTTTCAGCTACTGGAACTCATTCAGCACCTGTTACCTGGTGATTCCTTCAGTATTTATCTGCATTTGCAGTATTTGTTTCTTGATATCTGTGAGGCAGACCTGAAGTTAGGGTTGTCGCCATGTTAATTATTTTATATCAAGAATTCAGAATCAATCACTTTTGGATCTTTTTTCCAACCCTACCAGCATTTTTGGTTTATATACCAGTGCCCATTGTACTGTAGTTTTAAATAGTTGAAAGTCATATTTATTATTATTGTTGTTAGTATTGTTTTTATCAAATCTTGAACTTGATAATAGTTGCCTTTTGTTTTGTAGTGATATTCGTTTATTATTTATCCTCTTATCTGAGCTCAATTAATCTGACTTGTCATTAGGAAACACCTTGACGGTTTGGAATCCTAGTATATTTATTGAAAAGAAGACCATTTGCGACCAGTTTACTTCCAGCTTACTTATTTGACTTTTGTTCAAAGTAGTTTTAACTGTGAAGAACTCTTTATGATTCTACTTATGGAAGGACATTGTTGTATTTTTAGCTTTCATTGAACTGCATTAGAAGTGCTATGAGTTCTTCTTGTTTCTGTTGTCTTTCACAATTTATTAAATGCACATTGTTCTTCAAGCTCATACTTAATGATATTTTCGATCTCAGTGTGCAGTATTCTCTTAGAAAATTCCAGTAATTTCTTAATCATACAGTTCTGAAAGCTTGCTGCCAAAAAATGTTAGTGCAGAAGGCGTTCAATTATGAGTAGAAATTTCTCTCTAAAAGTTCTGTCAATTATATATTTCATCTCATTTTTTTCTCTTTTTTCCATGCATAGGAGAGAAAATGAACCACTGTTTCCTACTCGCATTGCAATTTTGTCATAAGTAGGTGATTGTGATATTGTAAATCTTTGAAAGGTTCTTTCTATCACTGCGAGGAGCTGCAACTGAAAGATAAGCTTGTTCATTATTTTCGGGGAATGAAATGTAGTCTCATCAATAGATTTTTTATGAATTTTTGTTATCTGAGTAAAATGATGATGTGGAGATAATCAGGGTCCTACATTTGGTTTTGTCCTTTATTTTCATTTTTACTTGAGAAAATTGTGCAAGAATCTGTAACATTTGATAGTTTTTATCAATTTAAGTGATGCTGGAATTCATATTAAAGTTGAGATAAAAGTTTAACTTAATGCTATTTACTATTTATTATGTGAGTTTTAGTCAGTGTTATGAAGTAACTTACATTTGTAGGAGAAGCGCCCTTTGTTTCATTTTATTCCACACATTCATAAATTACTATCGCTTTCAAGGTTTTATTGATTGTGTGCAGGATAGCTTGGCTATGTAAGAGTAAATGTCAGAAGAGAGGTCCATGAAGTGTCAATAATTTCAGACCATGGTGGTAGATAAGTCCTATCCGTTTTTGATTGATGTGAATCTGACTGAAATCATTGTCAGCAAGTTTTGAGGTGATGTGTTTGAATTGATTGTAAGCCTCTGAGATGTTGTGTTCCTCTTTTTATAGACAATAAGAATGTGTGGCTATTTCACTGTGATGGTGCAACTCTGCGTTTCCTGAGCAATAAAGTGTAGTTAATATAAATAGTCTAAACATTACTTTTGCTTTGAGTGCTATCTTCCTTATTACAGGAGAAAATCAAGGATTGCTGTGCCACATACTTGAAGCCCCCACCCCCCCACCCCGGTCTCTGTCTCATAGGCCACAGTGAAGGGTGCCTGATATACAACAACTAGAAAAATTTGCAACACCAAATCTTTTATTTCTCTGCCATATAGTATTTATATACCTTTCCACTTTTGCCACGCAGTGTGTTGTTTAATTCGTTAACAGAAATTGTTTGTCAGTGGAATTCAGAGCACTTGTTTTCTCGATCCTTTGAAAACAGTCCAACCTGGGCTTTATCGATCTGCGCTCTCACAATTTTCTATCAATGTTTTCCATCCCTAGCGTTTTATTTACAGAACGACAGCTAACAATTATTCAGAAGCCTTGACGAGACTTCCACCAGCACCATTTTCTCGAGGAATTCCCCGCCCCACCGCGAGGCCTCCGCTCTTCCTCTGTTGCTTCCCTCATCCCCCTTGCCCCTCCCCGTCCCCCTCTAGCAGACAACAGACAAACCTATTGCCGACCAGCTGGCGTTTGTCGATATCTTCAGTTTTGGTTGCAATCATGAATGGGTTGTGGTTCGAGCCACTTTTCTGTCCCAATCTATTTTTTCGTTCATGAAGACGGTGTTAAGAAATGTATGTCGACATCTGAAAGTCATAGATTTGACATAAGTCAACAACATAACCTGTACGTAGTACGCTGTTTCTTTTGACAGTTCTGCTGTTTCAGTTTTCAGGTGTGTTTGTTTTAGATGTACACAGTCAGTCTTATCATAAACTAATTTTTATGCTTCCTTGTTTTTGCAGCCTCCGGCTTACTTAATCATCTCTAGGTAAAATTCCCAATATCTAAAGATTCCACATTCAAATCCAAAATGAATTGCATTTTGGCAGTCAAAATGTACGTTACCAAGATGACCGATGAGAGCGGTCCAGGAATGAAAGTTCTCTTAATGGATAAAGAAACGGTAAGTACCACTGAGATTAAGATATCAGCGTTGAGGCGTGTCTGCCTTCATGGTATCGGTCGTAGGATGGCAATTGTGCTGGAGGTGAAGCATCTTATTGTACTCGTTCTTTTCAATGTGTTTTATTTCTAGACCAGTATTGTCAGCATGGTTTATGGCCAGTCTGAAATTCAGCAACGAGAAGTGTACTTGTTTGAAAGAATTGACGCTGGAAATCAAGAACCTATGAAACATCTTAAATGCATAGCGTTCTTAAGACCATCAAAGGAGAATATACACACCCTTGCCATGGAACTACGCAGACCCAGATATGGTTCATACTACATTTGTAAGTTGCCAATCTCAACACTTTTGCCTCTTCTTCCATAAGAGAACAGGGGCGGACTAATGTATTTAATTTCATAAATAGAAACATAGTACTCATTTGGTTTGAGGAAAGCAGAGAGGGGGTTTTCAAAGAAAATCATTTTAAAACATTTTTTTTTTTTTTTTTT
>CABIKL010001350.1:0-15810 GCA_902196195.1 Aptinothrips rufus | reverse complement strand
GGGGGGGGGGGGGGGGGGGGGGGGGGGTCTGTACTCGCTGACGAACATCTGACGGCGTGGCGTGGCGTGGCAGGTCGCCCGTAGCGCTCTGCTATAGCATAGCCAAGCAGGTCGTGACTGTATCTGCTCTGTCCTGTCCAGTTGTTGGCCACCCTGACCTCTGTGCAGCTGTGCGCTGCAGTGCTGCCACAACACGCCTCGTCGTCACCTGTTCCTGCTGAGCACCAGGTGTGAGCCCGAGCGGAGGGCCCTGCATATTGAACCTATCTCTGCGACACAATTGCTGGGCTGGGCTAGATCTGCAGTCATGGGACTCGCTCTCTTTCGTCAAGTGTCCGCTTACCAGGAGTATTAAGAGAGGACCAGCCCAGTCATCGTGAAGTGCTGCTTAGCCCACTGACATGAGCAGGAAGACGACTTAGCGCATGAGGAAGTAAAATATAGAGCAGAACTCTCCGACCCACTTATTCCATCCGATGACTTGGAGACTGAAAAGTACGTCACGATCTGCAGCAGAAGCAGAGAGCACTGCTGGCTGTCCAGAACCAGGAGCAGAGTCCAGCGCTCAGTGCCGCCACCTACCGGCGACATCTGCAACCAGTAAAAGCGCCGAGCAGGTGATTGAAAAGGAGTGATGAGAAGTTCAGACGCCGGTTCTAATAATGACTCACGGCTCGTTTTGATTAGCTGGCTGCCTAGCCTCGGCTCGGGTCAGGTCTGGTCGGACACTCCCTAGAGTCTACATTCTTTCTACGTCTCGGTTGGGTTTGGGACGTGCGTTCTGTTTTCGTGACAGAGCCGCCACTGTTGCCACTCTTCGTTGCCAGAGTTGTTCGCTCGTTTGCTTTGCTGCTCTTAGTTTGCATAAATCAAGGAAGAAAGTATACTATCCGCCCCACCCCGCCCCGCCCCGCCCCGCCGCGCCGCGCACTGCAGTCCTCACCGCAGCACACCACCCGCCATGCTAGAGGCACGGAGCTGCAATTCGCGTGTCGCGCTCCTCGGCTGACTTGGTGCATCCAGCGCTGCGACTGCGTGCCTGTCTGGAGCCAGCGCTGCAGAACACTGCCAATTATGTATACTACATGCCATGCGTCATCGCAAAATATTTTGAATATTTAAGAGAAAATGGTGTAATATATTCCAAAGTATTTCGATTTTTTATTTTATCTGAATGCTGCCATTTTTTTTTTAAAATCTTCCTTGACATAATTTTTCTTTAATTTTGTCGATGAGGAATGCAGAAACAGACACAATCGCTCAGATTCTGGCGATCTTCATGAGAACATATGTTTTAAATACCACTTTCTGGTCCGAAGGGAGCCAGAATCTAACTTCTAAATTTGCTGAGGCGACTGGGGAGCACTGAGCTCTTTTCTCGTCCTCGTTTGTCACCGCCGAGCCACCCACCGCGCGTTGCTATGGCGACGAGAGGAGAGTGTGACAGAGAAGTGACGGCGCCGTGGTTACACGGTGCAGACATGTGTAGTGTGTGACTGCGCCGCGCCACGCCACGCCACGCCACGCCACGCCACGCCGCGCTCGCATGTGACGAGCGAGTGAAAGCTGCCTGCGCCTCCTCTCGCAAGACAATAGAAGCTGTCATCGGAGTCGAGTCAGTTTTACGGAAGATATCCTTGTCCCTTGGCTCTGAGTGTCATGAGCTCATAGAAGACATGCTGTCGTGAAACCAGATCAATTTACTGATCGTCTTGTCCTTGTTGATGCAGTTGCTGACCGTCTTGTTCTTGTTTGTTCCAGTGCTGACCGTCTTTTCCTTGTTTGTTCCAATGCTGACCGCGTTGTCCTTGTTTGTTCCAGTGCTGACCGTCTTGTCCTTGTTTGTTCCAGTGCTGACCGTCTTGTCCTTGTTGTTCCAGTGCTGACCGTCTTGTTCTTGTTTGTTGCAGTGCTGACCGTCTTGTCCTTGTTGTTGCAGTGCTGACCGTCTTGTTCTTGTTTGTTGCAGTGCTCAATGTGGCCGCCGGCAAGGCGCCCATGCAGATCTCCACGGCGGCGGGCGGGCTGCCCCAGAAGGCAATCGACGGCTCGACCAGCGCGTTCTACGCCTCGGACACGTGCACCCTGACCCGCGCCGAGCGCGCGCCCTGGTGGTACGTCAACCTGCTCGAGCCCTACATGGTGCAGCTCGTCCGCCTCGACTTCGGCAAGCCCTGCTGCGGTAAGTAAAAAAAATATTTTAAAAAAAGTTAAGAAATTTTTTGGAGAGTGCGCGAACACGCGGACAAAGTTATGCGCTTCCCACTATGTCTCGAGCAGAGCCGCATGAATCCGTCCTTCCGCCCTGGTGTACTACATGAGCGCTAAAAAAAGTTATGGAAAATCTCAAATATTTATCTGCACATCCGCGAAGAGTCACGGCAAATGAAAATAGGAAGTGTCTGGCAACCCTGGAGTGATATCATTTTGAGCTGGGAGCAGATAATGTTTCCAATTCTCTGCGCTCAGCTTGCGGGTGGCCGTGGACTTCCCTCCCGGACGGAAGCGGGCACTTACCTAGGAAAGTGAGGAGACGCGGTTTGGCGCCAGGAAATGTCGGATCAAGGGGTGGCTGTGGTGTCATCCCCGGATTGTCTTGAAATTCCCGCCGTGAACGGGGACAGGTTGGCCAACCGACCGCGCGGTCCATGCAGCGATTTGGGCTCCGAATGGGAACAGTTTGACGCGCGGGTCGCGGGTCCGGTAGTGACAGCTCTGCAGCGCTATGCAGTGCGACCGTTTCAAACCTGGATGGTTGAAGGAAGGTTGGACTCTCCCAACCTGCAAGAGACAGGTTTCCACTTTCTGCTCTCGTGTCCACTTTCAAGGAGACGAATGAGGGTACCTCGAATGGTCCAAATGGTCCAAGTGCATGAACGACCTGCTCAAGTAGATACGAGAACGCCTCTAAAGTTATCTTGGTTCGAGCAGAGCTGGCAGCATTGGGTCCAACTCCTGCGGAGACGTGAAGTACTGGCACTAAGTCTCCATGCAGAGAAAGCGTAAGTGCGGCTGAGACGGAGATCCCGATGGGAGGGAGAAGTCAGTGCCCCGCCCCGCCCCGCCCCGCCCAGCCCCGCCAGGCCGAGAGCGGCCGGGAATATGTGTGAACGTGAATACAATGAGAGGAGAGCTTGTTGGTAATGAGACGAAACGTGCCGCCCCGCCCTGGCCTGCGCAGCGTGAGGCGGGCGACCGCCGACTCCCACGCCCCCCAGGACTATCGCGACACTATCGCAGACATGAGTCACTGCTCCAGTCCAGGCTGCTCCAGGCTGCTCCAGGCCTCCTCTCCTCCTCGTGAGATGAGATGAGAGTGAAGATGCAGCTCCAGCAGACCCCAGCCCCAGACCCCGCAGCCAGAGGCGCGGCGCAGAACGGAATGAATGCAGCGCTCGGACACGAATAATAGTAAGGGTGATGTCATGAGTCATGCCAAATCCAACCCCAGAGAAAAACGATCTATTCGCGCGAGTCTCGAGCCGCCTGCCTCTATCTCGGATCTTCCCTCTCCTCTGACCTATCTATCTGGGCGCCTTGTCGGTTGGTTCGCGGACTGTTAAATCGTCTCTCAGTCGTTATATGCCTGCCCGTTCCTCTTCGGTTCCCCATCCTCCGAGAGGAATGTGTTCCCGGAAACATTCATTGCACAGGACCTCGCCGGGGGCGTGACTCCGGTGCAGTTACTGCACCTTGCACCTCATGTCTGTCGCGGTGCCACGCCACGCCACGCCACGCCACGCCACGCCACGCCACGCCACGCCACGCCGTCGTACCACGTGACGTGTCGCGGCGAGGAGAGTTTAGTGCCGTACGGACGGAAGTCTGCCCCCCATCATTGTGCTTAAGTTTAGGTGTTGGGTCACAATGCACCGGTGCATTGCTGTTCCAGGAGGCACTAAACTGCGTCAGTAACAAGAGAAATTGACGGCTCGGCCAGTCGGTGGTCTCCGAAGAGAATGTTTCGAACGTTCTAACAAAACGCACAGCGAAGGGGTAGGTCGCTGTGCAGGGGAGTGTTCCTTATTTATTTTTGTTTATTCTCAGTGCCGACGGTTGGTAGTACTGACCCACTTCCGTGTCTTTCCGCGTGTGTTATGGGCTCGCCTCGGCTCGGTGTGCCCCACGCGACCGCGACCGCAGTGCAGCCAGGGAGTTCCGTTCCCAGCCCCGCCCCGCCCCGCCCTCCTCCGCGCGTACCTTTCGCTTATTGTCTAGGTCATGGCGCGGCCGGGAGCGTCGGGGGGGAGCGAAGGGGAGGGAACAGGAAAGGAGGGAGGGAGGGAGGGAGGGAGGGAGGGAGGGAGGGAGGGAGGGAGGGAGGGGCACTCAATCTAAATCCAAGCCGTCCGACGCACCGCGGATTGCCCATAAAGTACACCCCGCACGTAAAGCTCAACACCTCGGCACCCGAGCAGTGCAGGGCAGGGCAGGGCAGGGCAGGGCGGGGCCGCCGTACCCTTTCATTTTCACTGAACGTGTGATCTGCCGGGGGTTTGATAGGTGGGCACGCCCGAACCACGGGGAGGGGAAGGGAGGCGAGACGGCTCAGGAATCTAACCGCGGCTCTTCAAACACGAGTAGTGTGTCGTGGGAGAGCGGAGCGGATCGAGGTATGCGGTTTGATAGACTCTTCGTCGTTTGCCCTTTCGCTTGACCAGTTCGTAGCAACGCACCTGAGGTGCCGGAGGTTCAAGTTGGATTATTATTTCTCTACAATCTTTTAAGTTTTTTCTTTTTTTTTTTTTTAGAGGACGCCACTGATTTCCCTCGCACTTTCACACTTTACAAGTGAGGCCGCTATGGAGGCCCGAAACCGATGCGCGCACAGACAATGCCGTCTTTCACTTTCGGATCCGCCATCAGTCTTGATGCTCGTCGAGATCTCTTGTTCTCCGCTGGTCGTGGGGTTCCAAATGGTTCATGTGAATGCTCCATGACGCGGCACACCCGGCTCGACTCGACTCGACTCGTTGGACTGGACAAATGTTATACTATCGCCTTCTAAAGAATTTATCAAACTGCCCTATCGTCGAAAGTGCTATGAACATCGCATTAGTATAAGAATGGTGAAATTTTCGTCGCATTTTTTTGCGATGATCATTACTCTTAAAAGTGTGATAATGTGTGTCATCGCAGCTTTATTGTGATGAAAAACGCCAGAATATTAGTCTTTGCGTATCTCATTTAGGGTGCAATGAAACCTTCCGGGGGGATGATGGAATCACTCTTTGGTGCTCACTTTGTTGTTAAAATTATGGCACTTTCAGGCAGGCACACAGTGGGAGTTGCCGTCCTTCAGTTCTCAGAGTATCAACCTCTCTTTTCCATGACGATGCTAACCCTCAGCGCTACGTACTTGTGATCGCAGGTGCGGGCAAGCCAGCGACCATCGTGGTGCGGGTCGGCAACAACCGCCCCGACCTGGGCACCAACCCGGTGTGCAACCGGTTCACGGGGCAGCTCGAGGAGGGCAAGCCGCTGTTCCTGCCCTGCAACCCGCCGCTGCCCGGAGCCTTCGTGTCCGTTCACCTCGAGGGACCCACCCCCACCCAGCTGTCAGTGTGCGAGGCCTTCGTCTACACCGACCAGGTCAGTAACCAGAACACGCCCAGCTTAAAACACTAGTGTCACCCAGAAAGTGTGAAGGCCACACTGCTAAAATTATGCTTCGAAATTCCTGACGTAGGTCTGTTCTGTTGAAACTTTCCTACTGATGATAAATCGTAAAATTACAACGGTTTCAAATGACCATTGCAGGCATGTACCGTACTAGTAAATTTGATGACTTAGGAAACTTTTCATAATTTTAGAAGGGTATCGCAACTTTACGACGGACCTTTGTAAACTGAGAAATTGCAATGTTTGTCGACGTATGTGCTAAAAACAGAATCTTTTGAAATTTCGGAAATTTCTTGCGAGCTATGAAAAGTTAACTCCCAGTAGAAAGGGACAGAACGATGCGCCTCCCTGAGAGTGAGAGTGAGATGTAGCTGGGCTTTGCTCTTCGCAGTCCTCTGCAGCCCAGCATGCGGCCTTACCCTAGCATTGTCCCAGGCTGCTGGGTAAACAGCTCTGTTCCTACAATCAGGTGGAATAATTTGCGTGGCGCGGCTCAGCCCAGCCCAGCCCAGCGCCAGTTCAGTTCCCATCGTAAACTCGCTCTGCTCTAACTCGCCGCGGTGATGGCGCACTGATGCTCATAGGTGGGTGTGAAACCAATCCTCGGAGCCGACACTGTCCCACGCCCGTCAACAGAGCTAGGGCATCGGAAACTGAGCTTGTTACGCCTTTCCTATCGCGGGTTCGAAAACAAACCGTGACACATATGTTCTGTATGTTCTTTTCTCGAAAGTCAGTTTTCCTTTGTTCAGACAGAAAAACAAAACCCAGAATTGGGGTCTACCTAACCCGGAAACCGAAAACTAACAATAAATAAAACTTGAAAATTTTCGGTCTGTCATACTGACACCTGTTTTAAAACGTGCTTCCTGTCATTTTGAAATAGGTCTCAAAATGACCTCGAAAAGTATTTTTTAACCCTTGGATTCTGGGTTGGGTTGCTCCGCTGATTGTAGGTTTTCATTTTTCTGTGCTCTGACTTCTTCACCTTTGCGTGGCCGGGCGTGGCCAAGCCCCTCATGACGGAAGTCCGATGACATGACATACATGTCATGTCAGACTAGTCAGTGTAGGAGAGGCCTGCCTTGTCAAGCCGAGGCTTTCACTTGCAACTCAGACTCAGAGCGTGCTGCGGCATGATCTCATGTGCATGCTGCTCCCTGCACTGCACTGCGCCCCGCCCCGCCCCGCCCCGCCCCGCCCCGCCCCGCCCCGCCCCGCCCCGCGGCACGCCCTCGCGTTGTTAAGCACTCAGGTGGCTTGTCAACCTGCAACCTCAGATCCCGCTCTTCGTCGCAGGAGCGCGCATATTTCTGCTGGGACTCGTCCTTTGCGTACCTCGACTTTCACTCAAACGCGCCCCCATGAGTTTGAAGAGAGGCGAATAGACTACATCCCCGCATTGTTATGGCACCACTAGGAAGTCTCCTCGGGTCTCCTTCACTAGCTCGGTACACCACGCAGCTGGTCTGCACGCTAATATCGAACAGGTTATGTAACTTTACGACGCGACGGCACAGAAAAGCAAAAACCCAGGTTTTCGGCGCATCCGAACCAACGCATCACGGGTACAAAAAAAAATGTTTTTGGATGTCGTTTTGAGACTTCTTCCAAAGCACGTGTCGTAGTGTTCGAATCATTCTAAAATGGACCTCAAAATGAACTCTATATTATTTTTGTTTACCATAGGTTCCGGGGTTGCCTTAGAATGTGGGTTTCGGTTTCACTTCGCGGCAGGCACCAAACCCGGCCGTCACACAGTAGTACCCGCGTGGTTCGCAAGGACTCGCCCGAGGGGAAGGTACAGGCAGAGAAAATACTCTTTGTTTGAGCCACGCGGCGGCTTCGCGAAAAATAAAGCGCATTTTCCGAGCGGCTGTAGAGAGTCTCACCGCGTACCAGCCCCCCCAATGCCTCTCGTCGCCCTCTAGTGCGCCTCTCGTGGATTTGAAGGAAAACCTAATGTTTTTGTTGAACTGATTACTGCAAGTTGTGTAAAGTTTTTTATGCTTTTAAAAAAATGGTATTTGTGGAGGACTGCTGAAGGAAAATATAATTAATTACATTTAATTTCCTTTTAATTCTGTTTTTATATTTTCGGTGCGTTTCGTGATTTTGATTTTGTTTTGTCGTGGAGTGAGGCCCCCTAAAAGAAGGCGCATCACCGTGCACGCTGTCTCGTCCTTGGCGCGAGGCAGCTCAGTGTCTCTGGGACACTGCGACCGCGAATTTCAGGTCATTCAGTTGTTTTTTCTTCTTTTTTTTTCTTTTTGTCTGCATTGCTATCAAAGGCGGCTCAAAGAGTGGATAGCGATGTGACTCGATGCGATGCCTGGCGATAGGATGAGCCGCTGGAAGGCCGGGGGGGGGGGGGGGGGGGAAAGAGAAAGCCGCGTCGCGTCGCGAGGAGAGCCGCGCCGCGCGGAGCAGCTGTTCGCGAAGACTTTATTTTACTCAGGAAATGGAGCCAGCTCAGCTTTATCCAGCGCCTCAGTCTGGAGGCTCCAGCCCGGCCCCAGCCCGGCTCCAGGGCTCCAGAGGAAGGTCCAGCTCCGGAAATGACTAGCTGGACCGCCTGTACAGGAAGATCAAAATCCAGATTCTGGCGCAGCCCAGCCAGAAACCAACGATAAAAAATAAATAAATTTGGAAGTGATTTCGATACTGACTTCAAAATGCTTAGAAAGCCTCGAAATGCGCATTTTTTGATAAGTCCCAAAATAGCTTTCAAAAATATTGATGTTATTTTTGGTTTTTGACTGAGTTGCCTCAAAATCTGGGTTTTGGTTTTTCAGTGCGTCTGCGTATTTCGTAATAAATGCTTCAATTTTTTGAAAAATATCTAGAAAAAATACATCGCGATGACTTAACAATTGGAGCTTGAAATTGAAACTGCTCTCAACTCTGCACTGTTCCCCGGCTGCAGGCCCTGCCCATCGAGCGCTGCCCGCAGTTCAGAGACCAGCCGCCCGGCAGCACGGCCACCTACAACGGCAAGTGCTACATCTTCTACTCGCGGCAGCCGCTCAACTTCCGAGACGCGTTGGCCTTCTGCAGAGCGCGCGGCGGCGACCTGGTCTCTGAGAGCAACCCCGCGCTGCAGGGCTTCATCAGCTGGGAGTTGTGGCGGCGACACAGGTCAGTCCTTGGGACGGCACACTCCGTAATGTATCTCTTTGAAAAATAAGTTATCTGTTAAAAAAAAAAATGCTTTAGTCAGCAGCAGCTTTTGATGAACTTTTCATATTCTCGTGTCTTTTGCAGAGCAGTTCTGATTAAAGTATCATCAAAAGTACTAAAAAAATCATCAAATAAAGACCAATTGATAAATTCATTGTAAAACAGAATTAGAGAATATTTTTCTCACCATTGTGACATTTTTTACAGTTTATTTGAGTCCGTGAATAACTATCTCGACATGTTCTCCGGTTGAGAGTAGCCGTCATTGTCGAAGTATTGTCAGACATTGACGTCGTAGGGTTGTTTTTCCATGAACTGAATGTTAATCCCCTCCGCCGCGCTGCAGGAGCGACACGGCGAGCCAGTACTGGATGGGCACCGTGAGGGACCCGAAGGACCGAAACAACTGGAAGTGGATCAACGGCGGGGACGTGACCGTGTCCTTCTGGAACCTGCCCGGGGGCGACGAGGACTGCGCGCGCTACGACGGCTCCAAGGGCTGGCTCTGGTCCGACACCAACTGCAAGGCCTCCATCAACTACATCTGCCAGCACCGTAAGCCTCGTTAAACAGTTGCTGTGAGTCATAGACAGCTGACTTCACCAGTCCGGGTCGATTTCATTCTTTCCTCGTCCGGTCTGCCCGCAGAGCCCAAGGCGTGCGGCAAGCCCGAGCAGCCGCCCAACTCCACCATGGTCGCCAGCAGCTTCAACGTGGGCGCCAGCATCGAGTACTCGTGCGACGAGGGCCACCTGCTGGTGGGCCCCGCCACCCGCACCTGCCTGCCCACCGGCTTCTACGACGAGTTCCCACCCGTCTGCAAGAGTGAGTGTCCTCCACTGACACAGAAACAAAGCGCAGTAAAAAAAGTTTTTTTTTTTTTTTTTTAAGCACCTTTTGAGACGTTTCAAAATGCATTTGCCAGCTTACAAATATACTTTTAGCCTTGGTTTCTGGGTTGGGTTGTACCGGAATCTGCCGTGTTTTGGTTCTCCTGTGTGTATGAAAGTAATCAGCTCTGACTAATACGTCGTGACGTGGCAGGCATCCAGTGCGGCTACCCGGCGGACATCTCGCACGGCTCGTACCGGCTGCTGAACGGCACCGTGTCCTACCTGTCCCGCGTGCTCTACCAGTGCCAGGAGGGCTACCGGCTGCTCGGCCGCGCGCTGCTCACCTGCGACATCGACGAGCGCTGGAACGGACCGCCGCCCAAGTGTCAGCGTGAGTAGCACTAGGGACCACACTCAGTGACGAAATCAAAAGTTCCATTTCCGAGGCGTTATTTTTCAAGAGGTTTTTCGGTTTTCGCGGCGTAAAAAATATGGTGAGGATTCTACACAAAATACACGAGACAATCTCCACAGCGATGCGCATGCCGACAAAACTCTATGTTCGATTATCGGCAAAAGGCCTCTCGCTAAATGATACAGGTTCCTGGAAGCCGAATCTTTATTTCACTGAGTTGCTGATCGTCGTTTGTTTCCGCAGCCGTGGAGTGCGAGGAGCCGCCCATGATCGCGCACGGCCGCGCCGTGCTCAAGACGAACACGACGCGCGTCGGCTCCGTCGTGGAGTACGGCTGCAGCTCGCGCGGCCACAAGCTGCTGGGCCCCAAGACCCTCACATGCCTGGCCAACGGACAGTGGAACCAGGAGCCACCAGTCTGCAAGGAGGACGTCAAGCCGGCGCCCGTGGGCCCCAGCGGCAAGCAGCCCGCCAGGACCTCCCCCGCGCCGGCCAGGCCGCCCACCACACCCACCCACGCCCCCGCGCCTCCCCAGCCCACCAGGCCCGCCACCCAGCCGCCCTTCCTGAGGCCGCGGCCCGTGCCCTTCAGCCCGCCGCCCCCCAGGCCCGCCCCCGCACCCAAACCCCCGCAGGTGCAGGACGAGGACGACGAGGAGGAGGTCGACGAGGAGGTAAGTCTTGTGAATGACCTGGTCGGACGCTCCGTCCGAACCGCAATGTGAATGTGAACCTGGCCGCAGGTGCTCGGGGAGCAGGTGAACGAGCTGCAGGACCAGGTCTGACACTCTGTCTGAGCCGCAATGTGAATGTGAATCTGGCCGCAGGTGATCGAGGAGGAGTTGAACGAGCTGCAGGACTAGGTCTGACACTCTGTCTGAGCCGCAACGTGAATGTGAACCTGCTGCAGGTGCTCGAGGTGGAGGTGAACGAGCTGCAGGACCAGGTCGGACACTCTGTCTAAACCGCAATGTGACTCTGAACCTGCTGCAGGTGCTCGAGGAGGAGGTGAACGAGCTGCAGGAGCTGGGCCGGCCGCACCAGACCGGCTCGGACAGCCAGGCGAGCGGCGCTGCCCACGTGCCGAGGATCGTCGTGGCCTCCAACCAGCCCCCGCAGCCCAGCGACACCCCCGAGGGCTCCAACTCCAGAGCCGGCCACGCGCCCGGCGCGGACCTGCCCGGCGCGGTGGACGCGGAGAAGAGAGACACGCTCGGAGCCAAGCTTAATCTAGGTGAGTGTGAAGGATCTTATGAAAATAATGAAACCAGGCGTCTCGTACTAACTGCACTTGATTGCGCGCCTTCCTTTCCGATGCTGGAGCTGTAATAACCACTGACGTCTATTTCGCAGGTGCCATTATTGCCCTCGGAGTGTTCGGGGGCTTCGTGTTTCTCGCCGCGATGATCACCACCATCGTCATCCTCATCAGAAGGTACGCGAGCACCCGCAGTAGAAGGCATATCACTCAGGTCCCGTCGTCATCACCGGGGAAGATGACTCACTCACAGCCAGCGTTTGAGATGTGCTCCCGTCGGGACCGAGCTGAGTCCCGATCCCTGGTCCCGGTGTAATCAAATCACCTCATTCCACTCTGGATGGACAGTTTCGCTACAAAGTCTTTGAAAAATTTTGAGTTCCATTCCTTAGAGAAGGGCTCCTGTGTAGAGAGTATACAAAATTTTGTACTGGAGAAATTTCTTCCTCACCCTATTACTCTTGGCTATCTTTTGGAAGATTCTTCCTATTTTTCTGTCTTTTCCTTCACTGTATCACATCTTTCTTTAATTTCGAAGCAACATTTTTGTAGCCGTAGTCAGCCCCACTATGTTGCCTCACTTCATCACCTTTCACTTCACCAATAGAGTTGACTATTTTTGGCTCACTTTGCCTCACAAATTAATGCAAGACCTCGCAATCAGGAACGATAATTGCCGGTTAAGTATTTTACTGACCAGTACAGTACGTGAAGGCAATGGGGCAGCCTTTTCGTTCAAATCAACCAAGAATGGCTACAACATGCCAGTGCTGTTTGACTTTCTACCTGCTCTGTCTCTGTTCCTCCCGCCACCCTCCTCTTACTTCATTCTACATTCTACCTTGCTGCAGTTGCTTTCATTCAACTCCGACTAATATTTGCAAATTCATTTCAGTTTCTGTTGCCGTCTTTTATCTGAGTCGCGTCGTTGCCAACATGTTAGTTACTATGTTGGATTGTAGGTTTTGAATGATTTCAATTTAATCCACGTCTCTGACTGGTCGCTTCGCCAAGCGAATCATTGGAAGGGATGTCTTATTCATGTTGACTGCCCTTGATATTCTCATTCAAAAAGAGCCTTAGCAGACGACGCCGTCGCGATGCCATTCGGACCCTGGCGGCTAACTAACGAACTAACACACTTTGTTTGGTTTTCCCTGTCTCTATCCTGTCGCTCAGTGGGAGGAAGCGCAAGCTGCCCCCCGCGCGCAGTATGCCTTCGCGGTGGTACACCCTGCTGGCCCTGCCCTTCCCCGACCAGCAGGTCGGGCGCAGGGAGTTCACCAGCAAGTACCACAGTCGGGCTGGCTATTTCTCAAACCCGCTCTGACGGACGCGAAGTAGACAAACACAGTACCAAGTGAGGTCAGTAGCCTGGGCGCCCTCACGCGCCGGACTCAGCATCCAGCACCGCCTGGCACCCACCCACCGCCCCCCACCGCACGGCACCATGTCACAGCCTTGTGGAACGTCACCTGCATCGACAGATAGACCGCCCCCTCCCCTCCGCCCTCCCCTCACCTCACCACACCCTCACCTAGTCCCTCCCTTCGCTCCAAATCCACGATCCAAACTGGTCCCTGTGCTGACTTCGCGCATGGAAAGGAAGTCGCTCGATACGCATGCCCTGCCTGGGTGCCGCACAGTGGGTGCCGGCCTGGTGTCTCGTGCATCCCGCGGAGTAGGTCATTAGCAGTGTACACGCGGTGAGGAGGCATGCGCTGTTGCTATACAGGCATAGAGAGCGTTGTAAATACCTCGAAGTTCTTTGAACGCGTTTCGAAATGACAGCCGGCTGACCTGCAGCTCGCTCTGCTAGCACTGCAGCGGGTAGAATGCGAACCTCACGCCACGTCACTCCACTTCACCCCCCAATCCAACCCCCGCTCCCCTGCAGCCCCAACTGGACTTGACAAACTGTATGACAATGAAACTTACGTTGCACAGGTCGCGAGAATACAGTGCTTATCCATTCACCCTGCAGCACGAAGCCCCCTGCCCCCCACCCCCGCCCAAACCGACCCCCAGTGGGGGCGGTCTGTGAGTGGGGGCGGGGTCAAAGGTCACGGGGTGCCCCACGAGGACACACTGCCCGGTAAATCGTGCACTTTGCCTGCTTGTAAGGAATGAGTCGTGCTACTGTTGTGTCTGTAATTAGTAGTTGGTGAATCAGTGTTTATTTTTTGGTTTGTTTCTCCATAGCATGTCCCCATGTCCCCCGTATTTACATTTCCAGTGATGGCATTTATTTCAGCATGCGGTTGTGTCCATCATCGTTGCACGAATATCGTTGAAATGGTATTTCGAATTTTAACATCTAAGTGGTGCCAGAGTGGAGAGTATTCGGCCATGAGCATTTGAACTGCTCTGGGAATGAAGACATCCTTGATCCTTTCCACAATCTGTGTCGCCCTGATTGAAAGTGTTATGTGTATATACTGCCGGGCCCCCTGTGGATAGGCAACCCCGACAGAATGCACTGTGGAGAGTACTGCGGGCTTGCCTACCCGCTGGGCGCCCAAAGGAGACGACTGAGGAATGCATTCGTAGAACAGTTGTGAATAGGGTTCTGCATGTTGCTGTAACAATACTGTAGTAGAAAAATTTGCTCAGTCACATTTTGAAAACGTTGTGATGCACTTTCCTGCATACTGTGCCAACGGCGTGTAAAAATGTTTGTACAGATGCATGAAATGGTTCTCCTTTGCCTCGATTTGTTTGGAATAATTTAGATACCAATGAAATTTTCCGAAAAAGAGCTAATTTATAATTCAATTTTTAATATCAATTTACAAGTTTCATTCGCTAAAAGTAATTTATATCTAAATGAACTCGCTATTTAATATTTTCGCTTCATTCAAGACGTATATAGTCAAACAATTTTATCATGCTCACAACGAATCCTTCCTTTGTAAACTCCTAGGTACTCGACAAAGTTTACTTGAGTCGGCGACCTTCTCTCCCTCTCTCTCTCTCTCTGTGATCGTCACTAACCTCTCTCCCGCCTCCTCCCAACAGAAACCGAAGTGCCAAACACTACCGCCACCGAGCCTCCCCGGACTGCAACACGGTGGCCTCGTACGACTCGAGCAGCTCGGAGAGCCGGGGCGGCCTGAACCGCTACTACCGCCAGGCCTGGGAGAACCTGCACCAGTCGGCGGGGGCCAAGGCGCAGGCCCACAGCCACGGCGTGCACGCCGCCCTGCGCCGCAAGGAGACCATGGACGAGCCGGCGGGCTACCGCTCCCAGGGGCTGCGCGACGGCTCCGAGCTGGTCGTCACGGACGTGGCCGCCGCCTACCCGGGCGCCGTCAAGCCGTCCGCCATCGCGGCGGCCGAGAAGAAGCGACACCACCATCACCACCATCACCACGGGCACCACGTGCAGGCGGCCGGCTCCACGCGCGACCACATGGACTGGCGCCACCAGCACGCGCAGCACGCGCCGCACAGCAGGCCGCAGCACAAGAGATACTGAGCGGTCAGCAGCGGTCAGCAGCGGTCTGGCGCCACCAGCGCGCGCAGCACGCGCCGCACAGCAGGCCGCAGCACAAGAGATGCTGAGCGGTCAGTGGCGGTCAGCCTGCAGGGCAGACTGGCCTGGCAGTAGGGTAGTATGGTGTTTAAACACCCCCCTCCCCCCCCCCCCTTTTTCTCTGGCTGCGCTCCTGCTAAGCCCGCCAACTAGTGCCGAGCCGCCTCTCGATGGGGCTAACGGATAGCTTCTTCGCCATTCCCTTATTTAGCCCACAATGCGCTGTGGGAAACTCCAGGGTCTGCGATCTCACAGGAATCAAAACCAGACAATGTGGCTTTATTAATTGGGAATTTTGAAAAGGGATCGTTATTTATCTTTCGGCGAATCCTATACTGAAGAAAGGAGGAGTTAAACATTCCATCCCCGTCCCAGCTGTGAGCTTCGGCACCCCGACGGTTCAAACCTACTTTCATGAACTGCCATAATCTTACATGAAAATGTTTAGAACATTCTCTCGGCCAACCTACGCTAAACGTCCGGTGAGGAATGACTGCTCTGCCGTCGTTCGCAAAATGACGCATTTGATGCATGTTAAAGTTAGTTGATAGGATACCTAATGAACTATATTGTAGATTACAATGAACTCGTGTAAAATGTCATAAATTGATCACGAAGGTATGCCATACTCTGCGCGCCACTGCTCTACGGCAAGTGACGCGTGGATCCAATGAGGTGGTTAGTGATAGAATTGTTACTTGTCCTTTGAAAAGCCCAGAGAGCAAAGAGAGTGATTTATCAGTTTTCTCTGGTGTCTTCCTGTGACAAACAAATCATCGGTCTCAATGGCGTTGTGTCACGTCCTTTCGATTGTTTATCTCAATTACTCAGACTGACTGTGGAACAACACCATTTTGATCCACATCTCACTGGGAATGTACATAGTTCCGTCGAATGGTCTAATTTGAGACAGCTAGTCCAGCTTGAAACGACCCCTCCTTTGTACCTTTTTTTTTTTTTTTTTTCT
>CABIKL010001349.1:0-15810 GCA_902196195.1 Aptinothrips rufus | reverse complement strand
TAAGCACAATTTTCTTAAGTACAATTTCGTGCTTAACTACGTACAAAATCGTGCGCTCTTGTGCACGAAATTGTACTCAAAAAAATTGTGCTTAGTTAAGGACGTGCAGGAATGTGCTTTACTTGAGCACAAAATTGTGCTCCCTTAAACACAAAATTGTACACAAGCCGAAATCGTACTTAACAAAGCACATTTTTGTGCTTAACTGCGCACGAAAAATTGTGCGCAAAGCTTAAGCACAATTATTTTGTACACACACAAAGCACAAAAAAAAGGTACTCAACCCGGTAGTGTGTAGACCACCAGGCGACTTCCACTCAGCCCCCTCCCCTTGCGATCTCACTCGCTGCAGCGGGATGAATAGTGGCGAAATCGTTTCGAGGTGTCCTTGAATATGAGTTAAGTACTGTCCCGAAATCCAAGACACTGTTATTGAAAGTGCGTTAATATTCATCTTAAAAAAATGCGTTGAAGCCCAAAATGCGTTTCCCTCAAACTAACACGCCTCAGCCTCAGAGAGCGTTGAAAAGTTCAACACACTTTATAAGCATTAGTTTTCACACAAAAAAGTGTATTGAAGAAAATCATCACGTTTTAAATGTATTGATCACTAATTTAATAATGTAGTGAGAAAACTCAACACACTTTAATGCAAGTGATCAACACACATTTAAAATAGTGAAATTTCTCAATGCTTTTTAAATGAATTGATCAACGCATTTTAATGTGTTGAAGGTTTCAACACTTTTAAAATGTGTTGTTCAACACACTTTCAATTACAGTGGAGAAGTTCAAAAGAGTTTTATGTTCATCCGCACTAGTTCAAACTACCTCCAGATTGTTATTGCACATCAAGAAATATATTTTAAAATTATGATTCATTGTGATAAAATTTTATGTGTTTTTTTGGTGTATGTGTGTTTAAATTTTGTTGAAAGTTGTGGCGGCATACCTGGCAAAACGCAGGCCTGGCTTCGCTTCATTTTCTTTGAATATTGCTTGTGTGTGTGGTCTAGGCACACCCCGAACTACAACCGGTACTGCAAGGACTGCAAGGCTCTCCCCAGCGCGCAGTGCGACGAGCTCCACACGGTGTCCAACTGCTCGCACGTCTTCAAGCAGACGCTGCGGAGTCTGCAGGACCGCCTGCCCGCGATGCTCGATAAGTATGAGGCTCACTGTCTTGAATCTCTTACCGCCCAACAACGGGACCGCAAATAACTTACACGTATTCCGCTCACTCATCCTTGACTACAGACATTCCGTCTCGGGAGCGGGAGGGTCACAATATACAGGGTGGCTGGCCAGCGCCGTGAAATCTTGAAGTTAGACTAGCCCGCCGACAGCAGGCGAGCGGGTGAGCGGACGGGCGGGTGCGGGCGTGCGTGGCGGCCAGTATTACCAAAAGATTTCACGGTGCTGGCCAGCCACGCTGTATGTGAATCACCGATTTTGGGCAACTTTTCGACAACCCTTCACCCCTACCCCACCCTCTCTGCCCCTAAACCCGGTCACGTGGTTTGTGATTCATCACCCCTAAGGCTTGTCCAGTCTATAAAGTTTAGTAAAGACGGAGAGGGTGGGCTGGGGGCCGTACGCGCTTCTCCATGTGTGTGCGTCGTATTCCGTATTCAACGTTGTCATTAAGTAAGTACCAGTGCCCAGAGGCGGACGGCCCAGAGGGACGGGGGCTCAGCCTTCCCAACCACCGAGCCACCGAGCCCACTTTCAATGAATACTAGTTTTCCGGAGCCCCTCCCGAGAAACAGGGTAGAAGCGAAGAAATAACACCAATGTCGGTATTTTTGCGGTTCATTTTGAGAGCTATTCCAAAATGATCAGCACGCTCTGAGATGCATTTCTGGTGAAACAAAAGTGTAGTAGTAACACATTCAAGCGTCCGAGGTTCACTTTTCTGAATTGTAGCGACTAACTTAGTGAACCGAACAAAGTTCTCGCTTCTTGAGACGGTTGGGATACTGCCTTCCTCCCTCCCCCTCGCACCTACCAGGCTTCCCCTACTCCACTACCGAGCGCACTGCGCATGCGCAACCAATGCGCAGAGCGCTTTCCGACGGTCGCAAAGAACGAGAACTCAGTTTGGTTCCCCTATACCCATTTCAGGTATATTCCCATGCTTCTGTGCTATCAACCACTTATAAAAGTGCATTGAGCTTGACGCTATGCTTCACAGAAATTAAGGGAGGCCGGACGAAATGGTTCACATTTTTCTCCCCTTTCCCTTACCAACTGGGTACGACCTGAACGTTAGTATTCGTTTAGTTCGAAGGTGTAGGCCTTGAACAACTTCAGAATACTTAGTGACGATTTTAAGAACAATGCATCATATAAAATTCTGAATTTAATAAAAAGGTTTACACATGGCTCATCGTTCCCCGACGTGGGGTACCATGACCATTCTATCGTTTGCAGTAAAATCTAACTGCTAATGTTGTTGTGGTTTCCTCCTCATGCCTTAAGCTACTATATAATACCGACTTAATGAATTTGTGAGTAAACCACTGACAAAAATCCAAATTTGGTATCATTTGGTATAAAAAGAAGAAAACCTCTTGAACACAGAAGCGATTCAACTGCACACGGACGGAAATAAGGCGAATGTATCATGCTGCCCCATCAAGCTGTCCCCACGTTTAAATGCTTGTTTCGGAACTTTTTGCTCTAAAAACTTTGCATAGCAGTCGTATGCTCAAAACAGATTTAAATTGCTGGTTATTTTGGCACAGCACTCGGGGTGATTTCTTCCATCTTCCAAAGTTTTTGCGCCGCTCTAAGTGCTACATTAAAGAGAAACAGACGATGGCTCATGGTGCCCCTGACTCATGGTACCCCGCGGGGTAAAAACTATCCCTTGAAATCCAAGAATAGGTGGATGACTTCAAGGGTCCTTATGGGCTTTTAATTATAGCCGCGTCCTTAAAATTCACCTTTCCTTGAATTTCAAGGAATTGTTTTTACTGTGCCGTCTCCTGGACTAATTACACTTCAGTGATGGGTACACCGAAATTATATATCTGAAATGTTCAGTATTTGGCCCTATAACCTTTTCTAAAGAGAAACTGCTACACTTATGTCTTAAAGTAGTGTTGTACATAATGTTTTCAATATGAGCCCCGGAAATTCCGAAACTTGTGTTATGGTGTTACTTCACCTTCGTTTTTAGGGAAAGATTGCTTCAAAATGGTATTGCTTTTCAAAGTGCGTCCTAAACGGTACCTTTTTGGACCCCCGAGAGCCTTTTCTTGTACTCACTTTCTCCACGAGGGACCCCCAAAAAAGTATGGAACTTCGGGCCGCCCAGTCCGGCTATGACTGTCACTGTCAAACATTTTCATAAAACTACTGCATTATCCTAAAACATGAAAATGCAAACTGCCAATGTCTCAATACGTACGCAGGGCTTTCGCTGAGATGGTCCGCAGCACGGACACCGTCACTGAGGCCGAAGTCCTGCAGTTCATCGAGGAGACCGAACTGGTGACGGACCTCTGCCTGTCCAGGACCCTTGTGACCTTCCGCAGGGCGGGCGGCCGCGGGAAGCTGTACAAGGCCACCATCGAGAATGCCGACGACGACGCACTGCTGCAGCTGCTCGTGATGCTGCTCGGCTCCACGGGCAGGATCAAGAAGGTGAGGTCCAGGGAGGTGGGCCTCTCTATGCGTAAGGCGCGCAGATTTGAATCGTGGCCGTGACAGTCGCTACCTTTTCGTCGCTTTTCCTCCTGGTTGCTCATGAGCAGGAGTGACCCGCGATGGCTGAATCCTCGACCCACCTGATGGTGTAACCGCGCGTACAATAAAACTCCGACCGTTTACAGTACTTAGGCGACAATTTAAAGTAATTGAATTTCGCAATTATCACGTGATACACTCCGGCAGGCACAAGATTTCGATCCGGTTGCGGGTTGATGCGGTAGCGGACATCTCAGTGATCAGTTTGAATCACTCCTTGCGATCATGTGACCCCGCGTTACCGCGTGAGGGCCGCGAGACTTGACTCCGGTGTATCGAGGCGCCTCGACGCCGTCAGCTTTAGGCCCCGTGCGCCTCGTGAAAGCGTCGTTCGATTGCAATTTTCTTTTGCAGGTGATCATGTTAGACTATGAGGAATCTAAAATCGCCCTTCTCACATAAAAATTTTATATACCCGGACACGCTTTTCTACGCGAGTCACTGTGTCAGAACAGTGTTGTAAATTTACGGAGATCGCTTGCAATTTTCTGACGACAGCTGATTCGTAAATCGCGGCTCCTGAAGAAAGAGAAGTAACTGCGGCGGGCTGGGTCTAACTAACGTACGTGCCGCGTGTGAACTCCGAGTGACCTATCTGCATGCCAGCCTTTCTAACCGATGTATGTGACTTTTGGAGAGAGGTCATGGTCGTCCGGTTCAAATAGAGAAATAAGGCTAATACTCGGGCTAATAGGAGCATATGTAACTGAAATGCTTCTTCTTCTAGATTTTTTTTATAATTTTAGAACATTTCTGTTACAACGATTTTATGTGTTTCCAATTCGTAAAGAAGTACTCCAAAATTTTCCTGCGCACGAAAGGCCAAAGTGGACGTACGTCCGTGTCCGTTAGAACGTGCAGCTTTTAGATAACGTCATTCAGAGTCCACGCTCAGCCCATGCACGTCAATGGAGTGAGCCCACCATAGGCGTACGTCTTTGTCTTTAACGGTTCGACTTAAATGTGTTCCGGTTACATAATAGCATTGATTACGTCACGGATCATGGACAATCAAATTAAACTGAGCTGACATTTTACTATTTTAAGTCTGTTTACGACAGTTGCAGTTTTGAATAGCTCCGGCAATCTTCAATTTCTTTCAAAAGCGGTGCAAAATGTAATGTTTTTGTTTTTTTTTAAATTATGAAATTGCAGAAGTTTTGTACAAATGGTTACATGACTGGCCGTGTGACTGGCCATCTCCTCGTTAGACGTGGTTTAGGCTCAAATCTAAACCAATTGGTTCAGGTTGTGCTACGTCTGCACTTGGAGGTTTTTGCGAATTCTCATTACGGAAAAAATGTTCTTGCGGTGGATCTCATCGCTTACGGGCAAAAAATCGAGAAAAAGAACGACCTTTGGAAAGCATGAACTCATAACTACAGCCAACTAAGTCCCTAATATAATTATAGTCAGTCAAGCCAAAGAATGGACCTTGGACTGGTGACAGTTGATCCAGGCGGAACGCCCGAGCTGGCAGCCTCAACGGTCGTTCGGCGGTCGTTTGGCGCCCGACAGCACTTCGGCTCGTGTTCGGCTGTCATGTCGGCCTGGATGTCGAGTGGTCGAGTGGTGGGGGGTCACCCGGCCGGTGAGGCTGCCAGCTCGGGTGTCCCGCCTGGATCGACTGCCACCAGGCCAGGGGCAGGTACATTCTTTGGCTGGACCGACTATACCCTGCATTTCTACCACTCGGCGTCATGTTCTGCAGGCCCCAGTCGAGGAGCAGCCCCCCGAGGACGAGACGGCCCCGCTGAAGGAGTTAGACACCGCCGCCGATCTGAGCTGGACGGGCCCGGACGATGACCTGGAGGCCAAGGCGGACCTGCTGAACCAAGTGGAGCGGCGAGGGGTGAGCAGCGAACACACCCCCATCCCTGTTCTGATCATAGCCATTAACAAGTTCCAGGGGCAGATAGCTTAGGGAAGCCGGTGTGCAAATTTCTGGTAGTACGTGGTTCGGTAAGGGCCAAGGAGCGCAGAAATATACGTTTTTTACCTATTTTCAGGGGTTATGCATGGTTTATTGCCTACATTTAAGGCGGTGCAGTGGGAAGTTCGATGGAAGTTCAAGAAGTGTAGAAGTCCGGTGTACAGCATTCGCTCAAGTGGTCCGCCCAGAGTCGTATGTAAGGTGGGAGAGCAGCTAGGAAGGACGCCATTTTGATGAAAACAAATGAACACGAGTCTTCTGCTTGGCCGCCGTCTGTCGGCGTTTCCTTCAAAATGGCAGCGCCCAGCGCCGGACACCTGGCCAGCGGCTCTCCCACCCTATATGACAATTCAAACACTTGATAGAACAGTGGTATTCAACCTTTTCACTCCCGCGACCCACTCTGAACCAGTCGATCAATTTCGCGACCCATTATTTTAGGGGGTAGGGGGCTCGGCTCTGACACAGTGGGTCGCGACTCGAGTCCGCGACCCACTGCTGACCTCGTCGCGACCCACCAGTGGGTCGCGACCCACAGGTTGAATATCACTGTGATAGAGGCTGGGGTGCCCCTCAGGTGCTGGAGCTGAGCATGCTGTGCTGCGACAATGACCCCGAGTGGACCCTGCGGCTGCTGCGGGCTGCGGCGCCGCACCTCCAGAAGCTCGACATGAACGGCTGCAGCAAGGACCACCTGCAGGTAACCTGCCGCTCACGGTAAAATCGATCTCCTGAAATCGAAGGTTAGGTGTTGAAATTCAAAGGTCCTTATGGGCTTTTAAGCAAAGCCGCAGCCTTGAAATCGTCCTGTCCTTTAATTTTAAGGAGTCGTTCCTTGGGTCGTTCTCACCTCGCGTTCACCTCAACCATGGGCTTTTAAGCAAAGCCGCAGCCTTGAAATCCTCCTGTCCTTTAATTTTAAGGAGTCGTTCCTTGGGTCGTTCTCACCTCGTGTTCACCTCAACCATGGGCTTTTAAGCAAAGCCGCAGCCTTGAAATCCTCCTGTCCTTTAATTTTAAGGAGTCGTTCCTTGGGTCGTTCTCACCTCGTGTTCACCTCAACCATGGGCTTTTAAGCAAAGCCGCAGCCTTGAAATCCTCCTGTCCTTTAATTTTAAGGAGTCGTTCCTTGGGTCGTTCTCACCTTGTGCTCACCTCAACCATCACAATAATTGTGGAATAAAACGTTGGGACGAGGCCTGCAATATATCAGGCACCACATTCGACAAATCGTATACAAGTGTGGTTATAGGCAGAGGTTCGAGTCCATCTACTTCGATAGTTATTACATATTACTTCGGGGGTACTGTTTCGAATCAGTAATGGAGATGAACGCGAAATGTTTTGGAATTTGAACTTCAGGACAAAAACGTGACGATATTTCCTGGACTTTAATACGTGCACCGGGATTGAATCGTGATCAATGCACTTTGAAGCGTTGAGTCTGTCAACACTTTCCAAATGTGTTGTTGAACACACTGTCAATAACAGTGGCTCCGGTAGCCTTCAATTACTTTCGAAATTGACACAAAGTATCAACATTGCGAACAAAAAATGTCGAAATTTTGTGGACATGATGACGTGTAGTGTTTTCCCGTCGGATAAAAAACAGGAAAAACCGGGAAAAAACCGGTTTTTTCCGTTCTTTTTCAAAGCCTCAGGAAAAAAACAAATTTCGGAAAAAAACGTTTCTTTGAAATATCTAAGTATTCTTATAAAAACAAATACTATCCTGCGATTTAAGGCGAATTCAATTGCAATAAGTAAATTTATGCATTAATTAGTACTGTACAAGTCGTTTATGGGTAGTTTTCAAAATATTAGTGCCATTAGGGAGTGATTTTTTTGTTAACTAAAATTTTCACTGTACAAGTCATGTCGTCTTGGGTTTGGTTTCTAAAATTTCCGAGGATGCAGACTTCAAAAAAAGAAGTAGTCGGCAGTTTATTTTGTCATTTTGGGTACTTTTCGTGACCAAATGACAGAAAGGTGTTCCTTTGTACAGAAATCTCATACATTTTGGTCGAGCTAGGCATCATAGCAACGGGTTTTGAGAAAGCTGATCACTAAAATCGTATCGAGAAGCTATCCAATGCTCCAGTGTCGGCATTGCTGGGCTAAGCGTTAGATAATAAGTATGTAGGCTAGGTGTGGGAGATCGTGATTAGTTTTACACCTTCTTCAGAGCTGTATGACTGTTCCAGTAACGTGGAATACTATTTGCGCGTGAATTGAAATTCGAAAATTATATGAGAAAACATGATTTTCGAAGAAAATCGTAAAATCTACGCCCAAAACGTTTTTTTCCGTAATTTTCGTTATTTTCTAAAAGGACAGGAAAAAACCGGTTTTTTTCCAGCCATTTTAATTTTCCGGATAATTTCGAACACTAAGTAGAACACTCGTTCAAGCAATGTCTTTCACTTCGAAAAGCGAGTTTATTCCATAACTGTTTTCATAATGGTTAGAGCAAGAACCATGCGCCTCGGATTGGAATAATTAACCCGCCTCCCCGTGCCAGTCCGCCTCTGCATCGTAAATGACCTCCTGTACAAAATTCCCACGCCGCGAATATGCTGTATCACATGTACGGCGTTAGGTCGATTGATGGCAACTTAAGATTCCTAGGGTCAGGACGGTCGATTGCGGGCAAGTAATGCCGCCGTGGATCAAGATGGTCGGTTGCGGGCTTCTGCGTCGATTGCGGTTACCGTGGCCGGAAGCGCGTGTGACAAAATGCCAACGAACCACGCAGCATGTGCTCATGTCGTTGCCACTTTGAACGGTCGAGTCAGTGCTTCCGGACCCAACTGAGATTCATTCCATTAAGGTAGGAGAGAGAACTACGGAGCTCCTAAGAGGTGAAGAGCTACAGATGATGTAAGAGCTGGCGCTAGAGCTGGCGCTGGCACTTGACGTGAAATTGGAGATCAAAGGCGTGTGCAGGCCTATAAACTGGTAAAGGGGGGGGGGGGGGGGGGGGGGGCGTATTTTTTTTTAGAGAATTGTCTACCTTTTAAGAGCAGAGGCAGCAATCAGGCTTTCATTCCAACACTTCAACAATTACTCATCTCAGGTTCAACCGCCTGATATATGAGCGGCCGCAAATTCGGATGTAAGTTCCTCGCAGTCGAGCTTCCGGGTGATATCCAGCTCCACAGCCGCACGAAGCAGAGACTCCAAGCGATCTTGTCCCATAACGGAGCGTGGCCGGTCCTTGGAGAAGCCTGCCCCCCCCCCCCCCCCCCCCCCCCCCGGCCTCTTTTCGTTCTCCTCGGATCTCGACCTTTCACAATGGGTGCCTAAAGTGAACCGGGAGGGGGGGGGCTGCCCCCCCCCTTTTCCCCCGTGAGCACGTCCCTGAGGAGATGGCGCTGGCGCTGGAGCTGGCTATGGCGCTTGAGCATGAGCTGTCGCTGGCACTGGAGATGGAGCTTGCCATGGCACTGCAGATAGAGTTGGAGCTGAAGATTGAGCTGGAGCTGGGGCTGCCGCTGGCACTTCAGATGGTGCTGGACATGGAGATTGACATGGAGATCGAATTGGAGCTGGCTCTGGCGTTTGCGCGGGTAATGTTATGGTGGCTCGCCTGCCCGTGGACAATCCTTCGAATAGGGTCAGGCGCGGATTCTCTGGTCGATCCTGAATCGAGGTCGCGAGGCCCGAGCCGAAAGCGCTGCAGGCCTTTGTTAGCGGGAAGCCTAGACAGGGGCTCGGCATGACGGGTTGAGCAAGCTAAAATGTTTATCGAGCTCAACCTGTTACACGAAGACAACGTCTAGCGTACATCTATTCTAGTTGATAACGTGATAAATGTGCTTAAGGATATAGAGCGCCTCGTGCGTAGGCAACTTGTCGCACGCGCTTCCGGCCACGGTGCTTGCTATCGACGCAGAAGCCCCCAATCGACCATCCTGACCCATGGCGGAGTAACTTGCCCGCCATCGACGCGGAAATGCGCGGGATTATACCAGGTAGCTGCCCGCAACCGACCATAATAACGCAAGCCGGGAGGATGTGCCCGCCATTATCGACCATACGCCTATCTGTACGCTCTAAGAGGAAACCAAAATAACTCGTGTACCAATCCTCAAAACCCAACCTAGAGAAGAATAAACAGTAAGCGTGGAAACTCACCTTGAAGCACGCTGACTGCAAGGACAAGACTTCCACTAAGAAATTCGAGAAATCAGTCCCTCGATGAAAATACCCACGCAGGATAACACGATCACTACGCATCGGATTATAGGCAATAAAATCAACTATTGACTTTAAGTTTTAGTGTTTTTCGTCTGTATATAAAAATTGCAGTACTGAACAGCTCAGGTAATGTTTAATTTATTTTGCATATATTAATTAGTAAAGGTGAGATTCGCAATGATGGCATTTCAGCTGTCGTACTATTGTCGTTCTATCAATCGCAGATTCGACACAATTTTTTTTATGAACAAAAAAGTAATAACAGTTTCGAGAGGATGATTGTGCCTGTGAAAATCTCTCTCCTACCGGTCGATAAGCGAGGTGTCACGAAATGTTGCATGAGCTCTCGTCGCCTTCACCCAGCAGCTGCGCTCTGCGCTAGTTCCTGACAGGCTCAGCGCTGAACCAGGCGCGGTTAAATATGGAGCCGATGGTCTGGCTCCTGGGGGTGCTTGCCTTCGGCGTCTCTCGGTTCACACCGGGAACTTCAAAACGGATCTCCTCATTTGCAGTGCGTCTGAAGCGATGAATTCTGATGCAGTGAGAATTCATAGTGAATTTTTTAAGATTGTATGATGTTTCAAGACTTAAGGATGGAGTGTATGTAATGCTATGTAACTGGGGTTATCCTCCCCGTGAACCATCTACATGGAAGCGCGCTCGGCTCGTAAATTACGCTATCTGTTAAAGTTTAGCTCGTTTATGACAAAACATAAACACGTTAATCATGAAGGCGACACCAGTGACACACTGGGTGGTAGCATGGGGCCCGGGATTCCAGACTGCTTCGGGGGGTACCTGCTGCACTGAGGGAACACGTTAACTGCGCAGCTGAAACAGTTGCAGGATATGAACAGCCAAGATTTTCAGCAGATACAACTAAGATTTAGCTAATCATCTAAGGCTTTGACTACTAAGCTGACGAGTTTGGCTGCCATAGCTACATCTTAGCATTTTTAAATTAGCAAATTTTAATAAGCACTTGTCCTTTTTGGTGTCCGTTTCAAGTTGCCAGCTCGATTGGAAGTTTTAGAGACTGTAAAAATCACGCCGGACGAATTGCAGAGTATTGCTTAAAGAAAGGTATAAAAAAAATAGCCTCTTGATTACTCAAAAAAATTTCTGATGCTGTCCATATAGCTTTATATCGTTACCTAAAGGACGAAGACACCCAATAAAACCATCAGGTCGTTCCGGATTTCGACTACATTCAAGTTGGTAACGATGCCAATTTTTGCTGATCCTAAATAGGTACCGGGGAACCTATTTCGGATCAAATGCAGACCATTGCAGTATTCCTTTTGAATCGCGAGTGACTGCAAGCTTAGACATGGAAAAAATACTGTAATGTAGAGGAAGGGTGGAGCTATTTATTTGTTCTCACCGGAGTTCCGTAAGATGCTTATTGAGGTAGTAGAAAGCGTGTTTTGAAAATTTGATCCGAAATAGGTTCACTTGCTCTACGGTGTACATAGGAGCAACGATTGGCTGGCAGCCCCGTCGTGGGAATTAAAAAAGAAAAAAATCAGTTCGCGATTGTAATGTAAAAAAAGAAACGATATCGTGTGTGCTCTGTACCTGGTTCACTTCCGGACACGCGATGTGCAACTGCAGGCGTAAGCATAGGTACAGCAGTAGGCTGTGGACGGATAGCGAGGTCCAAATACCGCCCTGATGCGATGGGTGCGATGAGCTCATCCTGACGACTGTGACATCCTGGCTGTGACATCCGATGAGAATTATGTCTGATAAATGTTGCTTCTAAATTTTTCTTATTTGGAAAATTATATTGGATGCCAGTGAAACCTGATAAAAGAAAAATTATGTCTCATGAAAGTTATATTGTATTGTAATTATACCTGATGAATGTTATTCCTGTAAAAAAGTACATGTAGTGAAGTTCTCTGATTAAGCATGCCGAATCCAATCGCTAATACAAAATCATGTGGCTGATGGTAATCTCACGACATCTCTTGTCTGCCTTGGGACGAAGCTGTCGTTCCATGAATCATCATCATACCTTCGGTAATCCTTGCCTCATGACAGATTCCTACATAAATCAATATAAGACGTGGAATACTATAACAAAAATGAAATAACACATGGTAATACATTTCCTTTCATGTCTTCAGCAAATTTTTGAGAAGTTGCTCGTAAAATTTGAAGATTTCACCCGGCGTGAAAAAATTTATTTTAGTTACAGCGCGAGACGTTTATTCCTTCATTACTTCATTAGACGCTAGAAGAATGAGAAACAGAATCAGGTCATCAGGCCTCTGAAGGATCGCTTGCTCATGCCCTAGTAACAGAGAATCGTCATAGTGACGTCACTTTGGCGTCATATGACGTCCAAATAGCATCACTCTGACGTCATTTTGACGCCATCTTGACGTCACAGGACGTCATTTTGATGTCACATGACGAATCTCTGTTACTTGGGTGGAAATGTTGAGAACATGGGATGACTTATTATTCCTTTGCAGACTGTAGAGTATGAGTACGCACAAGATTGTTTCCCGTAGAAAAAATTAGCCAATAACAGCAGTTAGTAAAATGACAGCCTGAAAAAGCTATCACATGGGATCCAATGACCCACGGAAAGCTCCGTGGGTTTTTGAGACTAAGAAAGTGCAGTCTTGGAAAAACAACCGAATGCAGAAGAGTTTATTCATGAGCCATTCGAGCGTACTTTAACGGTATCTCTCGGAGATAGCCACTTCAGATCAAGTTTACTGGAAAATGCCAAGTTGTTGATAGAAAGTAACGTGCATGTTTGCGTATATTTGTTTGTTTTTACTCCAAGGGCCCGTATATTGCCTACGGCGATAGAGTCTGGGACTCCGAAGATGCCAAGGTCTCAATCGTGAACCATTGGCGTGTGAGCCATTTCAATCCCTTCAAACCCTACGAGCAGCAGCGTCTTACGGGCAACATTACTATGCCATATGCAGTGACGGACGACAACCACTGGGTAAGAGCAGAGGGGAACAACCATTCATGGAGCCAGTCTCGTGCTGTCTCTCTACGTGTGCCTTTTGGGGAAGCTTCAAAACGAATCAAATTCTGTTATCAAGACTATAAAGAGGACGAAATTCTGTATTGAGAGGTTTTCTATAGTCATACATTTCAGGGGCGGACTGGCTCCCAAAGGACCCGGCGGGGAAACACGCTAGCGGGGCCCGGATTTGCCTACCTTTCAGGGTTTTTTCAGAAGAAATCACTGTTAAAGCTTTGTTTAACAACAATTTACTGAATTATCAATCAGTCAGTAGTCAATATGCAATTAGAAGCCGATTCAGCTGTGTGGAAGAGGCACCCCAGATGGCCTTAGGGGGCCCGGAACAAGGGGGTCCCGGGGGGATTTCCCCCCCGGCCCCCCCGGGGCCAGTCCGCCACTGATACATTTAGAGCTTATCTTCAGCGCCAAAACAGCGTAACGTAATTTATGGAAGGCCCAAGTTAAATCTGAGAGCATGATCGGATGTAGCGGCCCCACTCGACGAACGTCAGCCAATTTAAATGCAACTGAGTCGGCTTAAAGAGACATTCTGAGGCAATTATTTGAGTAGTCAATGATGGCAATATGTTTCCGGGCCGAAAATATTTCCGAGTGGAATTCGCTCAAACTTTTTTCCTCCCTGGCTGGATTTTGTCCAAATCTACGGGCTAGTAAATCCTAGGTGAAAACCTTACAGAGTGGAAATCATTAAAGAGAAAGTTCGGCTGTTTTAAAGCAAAAGCTGCTGGTCCGTTTCAGATGTGAGAGGTGGTGCTGGCGAGATTCTTAACTTGTGTTCAAAAGACCTCTGCGTGTTCCACTGCCACGCAGGGGCGCGCAAAGCTGGCCTTGCGCTCCAACAACCAGTGGAAGGAGAACGCCTTCGTCTTCGAGAAGCCACCAGGGATAGGGGTGTGTTCCGCGTTCAGGGAACACCTTCCTGGCCTCTTCAGTGTGATCTTCAAGCAGACCACGAAGAGTAGTGCACCTTGCCGCGTGGATCAGGTAAGTTAAAGCAAAATGCGAGGTCAAATAACCGAGCCCTTGTAGATCGAAGGGAGGGAGGGATACGATGAATCTGCTTCATGCAATACTAACGTGATGACGTAACGCCTTGTTTGGCTTGCAGGGCGTGTACAGTGTGAACAATGAGGCTATCAACTTGACCTTCCCTCACTTCCCAGTGATGCCATACGGACACTATCGCTTGACAATCGAAGGCGGCACCTTAAAACCGAAGCGACTGCTCCTATGCGTATTGATCGAATGCCACGTTGTTCCTAGACCATAACAATCTAGTACAGTACAATACAGTACGGGATCGCGCAGCCCTGATTGAAGGAATGCGCACTTCACCTTTTGGAATATACTGCTCCGGTGTCCATGGAGAGGTCTGAAATCTTGTCAGCCAGGAGTTTTGCCCAAAGCACCAAAACCCGCAGGGCAAATGTTGGCCACTCGGATATTGAACTTAGACTAGCGGTCCCGCGGCCCTGCGAACCCGCACCCAGCTCGCCGCCTCTGTTGGCCAGCAAATGTTTGCCATGGCAACCGGCTCATATTTTCCCAGATATCCCAAAATCCAGCATACGACTTCTTTCAAATCTGGCCGATCTTCCTGATGCCACGTCCACCTCACTTAGGGCAGGCGACAGGGCGGGGCGTTGTGGTATTGTTGGCTAGTTGGCTCTTGGCTCCGACCAACAGAACTCATCTAGACTGGACTACATGACGGGGCCACGACAGTTCACTTTGGTGGAGTCGGCTTGGCAAGCAAAGCAGTTTTACAGCTCATCATTCTGGCTCACATTTCAAAACTGAAAACAGAATCAAATAGATCGAAGAAAACAGGGCAATGACATTATCGTTTTGATTGAATACATTAATATGTACACAATTTTTTTTGTTACTCATGTTTTCTCATGATCTTCAAATTATGGACGTAAAAGTGATCAGAAAATGTTTTGATAAAGTGGCAGCATTGCAATCGAGTAATCGAATGTCATTTCCGGCGAGATGGCGGCAAGGCGAGTACGTTTCCGAATCGGAACTCATGTTGCGTCCACCTCCACCATCAAGGGGCCTCCTGTTTCACCATGTTTCGCGGCCGGGTATACAGACACGTTTCACTTCGCGTTGCACTTTGCACCGGCGTCTCTAATTTATTTTGTTTCGTTAAATTTTAGTCCTGAGCTTTGCAAAAGAAGGTAATAAAACATGATAAAATGTCTGACGAACGAAGAAATTCTTTCATTTCCGGCGATAGGGGAGCAACTGAGGGTTTGCATTACCATAGCTATGCATTTATCTTGGGTGGGTCGACATGAACCCCGTCCGACATGAGCCCCGAGGTTGTGAGCCCCGGTCAGAGCCCCAACATGAGGCCCGACATGGAGCCCCAGTGTGAGCCCCAGGTACCAGAGCCCCGGTCAGAGCGCCCCGACATGAACCCCGACAAGATCCCCGACATGAGACCCGCGCTCAAAGGACGTCAAGACAACATTTGTTGACGATCTTTTGGTGCGGGGCTCATGTTTGGGCTCAGGTTGGGATTCATGTTGGGGCTCTGACCAGGGCTCTGGTACTTGAGGCTCACAATGGGGCTCCATGTCGGGGCTCATGGTGGGGCTCTGACCGGGGCTCACCGCGTCGGGGCTCATGTCGGACGGGGTTCATGTCGACCCACCCATTATCTTCTACTGTTATTATTGTTTTGGTTTGATTAGTGAAGTTAATTCGTGTTACAAATGTCTGTTATTTTTGTTTTCAAGGCTTCCGAAGAATGAAGACTTGCGAAATTACTGGTGCACAGTGTTTAAAATCGCCCTAAAACCGGCCAAAATATAATTTTTTTCACATTTTTTTTTCCGAAATTTGGATGAAGCAGATATGTGAGGGTATCATGCCGACACACGATAATGGTATT
>CABIKL010001348.1:0-15812 GCA_902196195.1 Aptinothrips rufus | reverse complement strand
GCTGACTGGACCTCTCTTGCTGGATCCACAAGAACGCGCGCGTGCCTGGCATGAAGGGAACGGTGTCGCCATCTCGTTTGAGCTGGTCAAGTTTGTGCGTTTGTGCTGTGACGCTGACTTCACAGCGTGAACTTGCCTGTGTCTCACGCTAGATGGTGCGCCGTACTTTCGCCAGGCACACGTGCGCGTGGGTCCATGCACGTCCTCGAAAGATCGTAAGCAATCGATGATTTCGGCGGGGGCCCCGAAGGGTGGGTGAGGAGGGGGATAATTTGACACGCGTTCGGGCAGGACACTAGACGATCCGATGTGCCACTGATACAAGTCCCTCGAGCGAAGTGCTGACTTGCTGTTAGCACCGCGAGACCGCGAGGCAGAGGTGCTCGCCCTGGCAGGCGAGCTGGAGTGTCTGCGCGCACGCACACCAAGCTCGCCGACCGGGCGGACGTAGCCACTCAGCTAATGAGACCTATGTGCACGGTGATATTGGAACTTCATACAGCTGAGTACTACTAACCAGTTCTGAAAATCATTGTAAAAAATGTAAGACATGGGCACTTATAACTTGAATCTGATTGCAGTGGTTCATGGATTTTATTAAAAAACCAAACATAATTTAACATCACTATTGCCAATGCTGCTTGCTATGCTGTGGATGGAAATGTTTTGTGATGAGGAACGGAGGTTTATGTACAAACTGTATTATGTTTCAGATTGAATAAACTAAACTAAATGCATAATTGGTTTCTAGAACAGCAATTCTACAGGCATCGTATTTTACAATATCCAAAGTCATCAGTGACAAGCCTGTAATTATTCGGAACATTTTAAGTCAGCTAGGAAGCTTTTATAAAAATTATTCAGTCGAGTTAAATCTTAGTAAATCCTTCCCACTGAAACATGGGGGAGTCTAGAAACAATGTCTCACTACCACCACAAAAACAGAAAGGGAACGAAAAACAAGAAGAAAAAGATTGACAGGAGGTTCATCAAATGAAAAACAGTAAGAACAATTGGTTAAATCTGAACAAGACTAGGACTACCTTTCATCACAGTTGTAAAAAAAAACTTATAGTAAGTCTATAAAATCTCTCTCTGTTGCAACCCATAAGAAACCAACAAAAATCTTGCACAAATTTCTTAAAATCTGATTACTGCATCATCATTATAATACCAATCGTTGGCAACAATATACCTCTCAAAAAACATTGTCTTACGAAAAGAAAAAAGTAACAATTAATTACAAGTCAGAATAGCTACATCATATAAAGTACTATACAAAAAAACAAAGAAACAAGAAGAATAAAAATGATTTCATCATAAGCTGTGAAAAGATTATTAAAAAGCCAGTTTAAATAATCTAAACACTCTGGTTTCAAGAGAAAAGTATCTAAACATTAATAGTTTTACTTTAACACCACGCACCATTTTTTAAACAAGGAACTCATAATAATAACAGACAGAAGCCCTCAAAATTATTGACTTTAAATAGAGGAACCATGTCTTTGCATCATTTGCTATGAGCCATACAGACGGCATGTTCTAGCAGTAACCAATTGCAATAAAATGAATATTGGAGATAGTATTTCTGAATATTCAAGAGTATTGTAACCCATTAACTTTCTGATAAGAAGCACTTCAAATATGGATACAAGGACAAGCAATGTAGTACTCCAAATAGTTCTTATGAAAGCATGCTTGCGTAATCCTTCCAAATACATTCTTATAAATCCTATTATACAAAAGTATGCACTCAAAGCATTACCAACGAACAGAGGAGAGAACACCACCCACCAAGACCTATCAAGAATACCATCTAATTTAAGGGTCATAAAAAGCAAGAAAACAATGACACACACTGTGTGAATCCATGCTTCAAACACAGTCACTCCTATCCACACCACAATTTCTTCCCAAGAAAAGAACATGTCTGCAAAGTTTTATACTTGAAGCTGGTAAGAGATTACATAATGGAAAATTGTTAGTGCATTTTTATCGGTTTTATGCCTTGGTATTAATATGGGAACAAACAGCACATCCAGTTGGTAAGGAAACACGCAGGCATAGAGATGATCAACTTGATAACGGGAGATGTATTTGGATAACCTGCAACAATTTCAAAATATGACAATCAGTAGCAATCAAAAAAATTCTTTCAATAAAGCTGAAAAAAATATTTAAAAATTGAAACAATGCTGGTATTCAGGATTTCTAAATTTAGCCTTGATATCAATGTTTAAATGTTCCATAATACTTGTATATAAGAAGCAAACATGTCATGAACCCAATACAGACTAAATCCCATTCTGATCAGAGGGGCAAAATGGCAGAAATTAGATTTTGCTGGCAAAGGAATCAGAGGTAGATATTAAATATATCTTATCTCGAGTGAAATTAAATAAGGATCATGGAATCTAAACATACAAACTTAAAACTAATACTCTTTCGGCATGGAAAAATAAACTGGATCTAATGAAATTTGGTACCTCTTTCTATGTCCTGATAGAGTATAAATGCCATTTCTACTTTTTCCAGTCACAGTTTTATATCAACGAGAGTAATTTTATTTCTTTTATGGTTCGTTGATAGTGACAGAACAAATATGGCAATAATGCTGACACAAAATCTTCGGTATTTTTGTCAAAATTACAGCTTTTACGCCAACAAGCACCAACAATAACACAAAGCTGACTAGCAGACAGAAATCAGACGACGCTACAGTCCCACAGCCTTCTAGCCTGTTCTTCTTTAACAGGTTCTATTTACGATTCGACTGTGAATAGCAGCAAGCGCCTGCGAATAACTCGTACAAGGAAAGCAGGGTTATGTTTTACATGGAGCTGTCTGCTGTCCGATGCATGAATCACAATTGAAATTTATGATGAGAATCTATTTGAAAATATAAGTCTGCAGAAAAGATAACGCTACACAATGGAGAGCGCACCGCCGTTTACCATCTCATTAATAGTGAGTCATTTGATGAATGATTCCATTTAAGGGCAAAGTTTACTGATGCTAAATCCCTGCTCAGATTATCTTTATCTTGTTTTTTTTTTTTTAAAAAAGGAAAGGATCAGATAGCATTTACATACAATAACATTTGAAGTTTTTAAAATTATGCCTGATATTATTGCAGCTATGTCATGTTTGCTGACAAATTTTTCAGGCTGGTGGAGCAGCAGGACTTACAGTTGATTTATCGCTCTATCCACTAGACACACTAAAGACTAGACTACAGTGTGAGCAAGGCTTTTGGAAATCAGGAGGATTCAAGAACGTTTATCGTGGGTTACTACCCGTTGCGGTTGGTTCTGTTCCTGGAGGTCAGTCAAGCATTCCTCTTAGTTCTAACATCAAGTAAAGAGTAAGACAGTTGATCATGACAACTTGGGCACTAAAATTCAGCCCTTTTATCGACACAATTTCATTTCAGCTGCTATTTTCTTTTGCACTTACAATGCTTCCAAGAACAAACTAGGTAACATAATCAAGGACGATTTTAAGTCAATGGTTCATCTATTGAGTGCAGCAGCTGGTGAAGTGGTAAGAAATCATTTGGTTAACTCCAGAATTTCCACCTTTTTTTTTTTGCCTTTCAAATCCTTACATGAAATAAGATACTGTTTGCCATCTTGTCGGAAAAAAATATGCCTGTTGTTTTAGAGGGACATGCTCAGCTTGGACTTCCAAACCATGAAATACAATTTTCTATACCCTTTAGTCAAAAGTAACTTGAAACATTTGTCAGTAAGAAAGTTCTTAAGGTGATTTGATTGATATTGATTTCTGACTTTCCAGACAGCATGTTCAGTGAGAGTTCCAATTGAAATATTCAAGCAAAGGTTACAAGCAACAGAAACAAAAAAGTCAGCACTTCAACTTGCTGTGAAAGTCTGGCAAAATGAAGGAATTAGAGGTTTTTACCGTGGCCTAGGGAGTACAATTTTGCGAGAGGTCCCTTTTTCTTGTGTTCAATTTCCCCTCTGGGAAAAGCTTAAAAAAGCATTGCAAAACAGTTCTGGAGATCCAATTGCACCATGGGAAGGTGCTCTCTGTGGAGCAGTTGCAGGTCTGTTTTCACATTCCCTATTTCCTCACAAGCATTAGTCAACTAATTTTAAAAAAAGAACTTTGAAAACTTTCCAGGAGGGATATCTGCGGCAATAACTACCCCTCTAGATGTTGCTAAAACTAGAATAATGCTCCATTCACAGTCGCCGAAAGGAGAAGGTACATCCATTCTTAAAGCTCCAAATGCAAAAGAAACATTAAAAAATATCTACCAAAGAGAGGGCTTTCAAGGGTAAGTTCAGCTATATTACCTCTGAATCAGTATTATATCAATGTTAAAATGCGAAAAGTAATTGCTTTTAGGTGAAGATTATGGTATTACTTTGATGTTTTCAAACATTTCTGGAATGCCTTACTAGACTATCTCTTTTCCAGATTGTTTGCAGGACTAACACCAAGAGTAACATGGATAACTATCGGTGGATTAGTTTTCTTTGGTGTCTATGAGTATACTGTGGATGCTTTAGAATCGAAAGTTTAGACTAAAGATTTAATCTATTTTCAGACCTTTTCAAATAATTTCAATAAATGAAATAAGAAAAAAGAAACTTTTGTAAGAATGTGGAAATCCTATTAGATTAAAATATTTTGATACAAAGTAATATTAAAATTTTCCTTACATCATAATCTGTCTGATGTATCTGCAGCATTTTCCTTACTGTTCGCAATTCTTGAGCCGAACTGCAGTGCACGTTTGGGAATCAGAGCCGCTCCTTGAAGGCCAATACGCCAGGCTACAAGTCTCAGAAGTATTTTATCCCCAATACCACAAGGGTAGTCATCATTAGGGCAGCATCTAAAAGAACAATTCAAAGCACATGGTATTAAAACAGAAAAGTAAGAAGAAACAAAAGACTTCTCTATGTTATATTCAAAACATAACAAAATTATAGATGTTTGCCTTTTTCAAATCAACAAAATTTATCACATCTTTACCTTTTCCATGGGGGAACAGATTTGACAAAATTTATCACATCCTCATCAAGAAATGGCATACGAGGTTGTTTGCCATGATGAGATGTTACACGATTATCTCGCCCAAGATTACGATATGGTATTCTTTGAAGCTCCATTTGAAGTTGAGAATGAAGGGCAAGCCATCCATGATTTCTGAGGGTTGTACGATGACGCATATATCCACCAAATAATTCATCAGCTCCTGTTCCTAATATGAGAATCTGCATCACAAGACATTTGATGTTGATTCATGTGGAAGGTTGTGGGAGAATAGAGATCTTAATGATAACATTCTTCCAATTATTGACTTACTCTTGCTGGAGATTTGTAACTTTCTCCTAATTCCTTAATGTTACCGTGACCCCGAGCAGCAAACCAAAGAGCACAACCTAAGCTATCATCCAAAATGGTTTTCAATGGATGAATTAAATGTCCAATGCACTCAGACCTAGAGTGCTGTAATTCTGCTAGAGATACATTGATCTGAAAGTAGACAAAGAACAATTTAAGAAAATTAATTGCAAGACAAGAATAGAACTAGAAACGGAAGCACTACTCTCAAAGAATCTTCAGGAAAGCTTAAAATGTTGCCGGTACCTCAACAAAGTTCCATTTTCTTTTGGGACATAAATTTTGCAGCTCCTGGAGGGACTTTCTTCCACTCAGGCGATCAGGCACATCATAAACACAGTCTTCTGTGAGTTGATTTGCATTTGTGAAGTAGCTCTCCTCATCATGACAGCGTACTTTTGCATTTTTCTTAGAGTTGTTAGATGTGGTTTTCTTTTTCTCAAAGGCCACATTTAATAAATCAATCGGTTCATCTTCATGCACGAACTGATCAACAAGCTTGGCCAATACACTCGAGTCTAGTCCTCCAGAGAATAAAACTGCAACCTTAGAATGGTTACAGAAATTAGTATCCGTATTCTCTGGCGAGCTTCTTTTTTGCAACATGCAATTTTGACACAAGGACACGTTGGTCTTAACTCGGACTTTCACAGCAGTCTCCAACAAAGATAATACTTTGGTAACATTACTATGAAAATATTCCAAGGTCGATAGAAACTGCATTTTTTCTGTCGCATTAAATGTCTTTGGAATGTTTAGTAAGGCATACAAATCATCGGTGCTTGGTTCAGAAGATAAGAACATAGGTTGTTTGAATATGTACTCATGGCAAAGAGGTGACTGTAATTCAATTGCTACTGGTATATCTGAAAGATATTCTTTCCATTGATCTTCCTCCAGTTCAGACCATGGGTAAAGCTTCATGGAAAATTCTGTGGGAAAATGCACTGCATTGATACCATTGAAAGAGGACATTACCAGAATATAGGGAAACCATGGCATACTCACTGCAGTCATTTACTTTAGATGACAGATCTATCTCAAATAAACCAGCAGCAGGCACTTCCTTCATGTTAGAGAAACTATTACATGCAACAGATGATAAAATTAAACCAAATGGATCATCAAAGAATTCATACAGCAAACTAAGACGGCCTTCCGGATCTCGCCCAAACCACAGCATGTTCCTCTCTTCACTATAAAATACAAAGCTGTACGGACCAGATATTTGACTTAAAATCACTACAGGTGAGGAGTTATTCTGAATGCAATCTGATAAATGCTGTGATACAACCTCAGTGTCACTTCGTCCACTAGCGTCGATATCTTTCAACTGTAACGAAAAGAAAAATCAACATAAAATGAAATAAAATAAAAAAAGTTCAGAGCTTAAATCAAGATGTACATCATTTCGTACATACCAAAGGTCCACCAAAAACATCTCCATTCCAACATAAAACATTTCCGTTTTTGTAATATGGTTGAGGACATAACTCTTCCCCTTGAGTTTGAAGTACCGAAGCAGCAAAATCAAGTCTTCGTCCGTTAGGTGATTTTAATGTCAACGACTCAAAATGATCAGGCCCTCTACTCCTTAGGTTAAATGAGCAGTCCTCCTGAAGAAGATAGGAACACAGTAGTCAGTGAAAGCGTGAAAGTGTTTTTCTGCTTGCACGAAAGCTTGCGTACAGTTTGAAAAGTGAATGTTACAAAATGTAAATAAAGAAAATTTTGACAGGGCAAAATGTCATAAGAATTTTTTTTAGAAATAATACAGAAATAATAATGTTCAGAGACGAACAAACAAAACATAACCTTACCAGCACTTGCACTTGCACATTTTGACAACATTCAGAGTCAAACAAAGAGCAAAAAATTCCACACATGACGACAATTTGAAACTAGGTGACATTTGATCCAACCAAAGGTCATTGAGAAAAAAAGGCGTGGGACAAGTACCATAATAAACAAACAGAAACCACTTAAGCCTACCCTCTCACGTCCACATATTCTGAGACCGTCCCACTCTTACGCACCGATGATACGCTCTGATTGGCTGATTTCGTGTAGTGCGCTGTTGGAATCGTCGCGCAGCGTTTACGGGTAAACGCATACCTTTTCTACCGTTTTACGATTGATGGCATGTGTATGACTTATCTTATGGGTATAAATGCCTATCAAGTAACTTGCCCTTTCCCAACTTTGCTTTTCTTAGTTAATTGTAAGCCATGAATTAAATTTTCTTGTGTTAATCAGAGAAGGTTGTTTCGGCGCAAAGGCCATATTTTAGCGCCATCATATGCGGATGTCACGTGACAACGGACTCGCCCCTCATTGGCTCGTTAGTGGGTTGTGCTAACAGATATGCCTACGTTCAAAGGTCAAACTTTGAAATGGAATAGCGTCAGCACCTTGTTTTTACAAGCATAGGTTTTACGACAAAGTGCCCACCCGAGTGGCAGTAATGGGTTTATAAAAACAAACCCCCAAAAATATGTTTTTCAAATACTTTATTTACATTTCATCACATGAAAATTTATAACTATAATGCACCTGATTTGCACACCAATTCACACTTACAACAAGTACAAATTAAATCAACCGCTCCTTAAAATTGTAAAAGAAGAGAAAAGCTGTGGCACTCCAGAAGAATCCAGTAGAAGTATAAATATGTGCAACTTTTATTATCTCGCTGAAACATAGTATTAAAGAAAGCCAGCCATGCATAGTTATGATAGGTAATGCTTTAAGTTAGTATTAAGTACTGCTTCAGGTTTCACCCAAATGGAGCCGAGTCCATTTGCTGCAATGCCTATTTGACTCACTGTTAAAAAGGATAACAGGGGCAAGTTTATCCGAACTACCTTCAATGTGGCTCCAGCTTTAACTTCCAGTGCGTGAGCCAATCTGACTTAAATAAAGCAACTTAGGAAAATAACTAAATTTTAGGAGGAACTGAGCATACTGAAAATCAAATGGTCAAATCAAATTGGTCCTCAGCTAAAGTGCCTGAGTTTATTCCTCCCTGATTTTTCACTTTGCTGAAATAAGTCACACATGAAAATGAGGGAGAAGACTACACATAGAGCTTTTAATGCTTACACCATTTGAAATTGGCTTAACATTAATAGGTGGTTTTAAAATACACATAAGATGCAAAAGAGCTGCAATCAAATCTACATCATATTAAAAACACACTACTGTCACGTTGGACACAGGTCATTTTTGACCTTAAGTTGATATTGCAATTCACTATAGTGCTTGCGGGAACGATTTTCAGAAATTTTGTTCTGAAGTAAAAAATAAACAAATAGGAAAGGTTCTATCCTACTTGGAACTATCATATATTTGAATTCTGCTTTTACCTATTGACTGAAAATTTTATCCTATTATCAAAGAAAACTTATCATAGTAAGAAAAAAGGGAATGACTCAATGCTGTCTTGAAAAGACTATACAGAAGTTTGCTTCGAATTCATATTAAAGGGTTCATCCCAAGTAATTTCCATGGCAACAAAGAATTCAGTTTCCAGCACTGATTTACAAAGAGGCAAATTGCAGCAGAGACAAAAGTAGAAGGGTCACAAACATTTTCCTGGTAACAACACAGTTTTAGATTACGTTGGCTATGTCTTTGGGATGATGGACGTTATAACAATATAAATTCACTTTTTACTCAATACACTCCATTTTCAAATTTATAAGATATTCTAACCATTTTCATGTCCTTTATCATAAGGCTAAAATCAGAATTAAATTAATAGAATATCAAAATATACATTCCTTGATAAGTAATGTGAATTTTACATCAACATTTTGTTCATGGTCCATAGACCTAATATTTCTCATTTATGCAAAAATACCCAGTTGAGTAACATTATTATTAATATATACGAAATTGAAATTTGACTACAAATATCACACATCTTTTTTTATCTATTCGCACCAATGAGCAAGGCCTCTTATCTTATGACATTATTTAGCCATTGAAATCTAGCAATCTGCTTCTGGTGCAATAGCAACCAACACAGCCAAGGCCTCATGAAACTTCTCTATCACATCTGAGGGACACTCAACACTAGAGCTCAGGTGGATGTACTATTATCCCCAAAAAATCCTCTCTCCTTGGCCCCTCCCCATTCAACTCCGGTCCTTTCATACATTGGTCATAATCAGGGCTAATTTTATATTACAGAATCGATTTTATGAAATGGACACAAAAATGTACTAAAGCAGCGGCGTAGCTGTACTGCAAGGGGATGAGAGAATCCATTGTAGTAGGCTCCAGCCAAGTAAATAGTTCAACAGTTGGTTCATCATCTTCATGGTTGTCATCAAAGCGATAAGACGAATTATAAGTGCTCAAATGCACACTTAGTTATTCTCCATTTCCAATTTATTATGAGAATTTCTTACACAATATCTGAAATGAATTGGGTTCTATCAATTGTACTCACATTACCCAAATATTGTTGCAGCAAGCTGGACACTATGAGATGCTTACAAAGAACTGAATTAAATAACAATTAATAGAAAGAAACGTTAAAATAAACAAAAACACAACCAAGAATGATGGGGGAACGTAATAGACACGTCAGATTTTCTTTGCATTCGAACAGAAAATACTGGATTATTGAGATAGTACCAGCCGAGGCGCCATGCAGTTAAAAAAAAAAGTAGAAGAAATTGAGATCAAGATGAATGGTGGTATACAGACGAGGCAATATGATGGTAGACCACGAAACACACGATCATGATATTCAGATCTTCACATCGTCATGGCGTCCACTGTTAAATCAGCCGGTCTACAAGGTGAAGTCAGTCGACCCATAAAATAAAAAAAATAAAATGGAAACGCACATTGCAACTCTTGAAAATCACACGAGATGGTCGAGGATATAAAGAACACGGAGACCGTGACATCAACACTGCGCGTTCAGATGGCGATCTTTCGAACTTTTCACCCTGAGCACGCACCGCCCACACCACGCACGGGCCTCGAGTTCGCGGAGCAGAGTGGAGACGGCAGTGCGAGACAGGTCCAGGACAGGGTCGCCTCACGCCTGCAGGTAGTACGACCAGTACATGGCGTTGAACAGGGCGAACACGGCGGGGAAGCCGAAGCGACAGATCTCGTCGATTCGGCGCGCGAAGGCCTCCTGCTCTGTCTCGATGCGGTGGTGAGGGAGGTGGTGCGGGTGTTGAGGATGCAGGCCAGCGGGCGTCAGCAGCACCTGCAGCACAACAAGAAGGGCTCATTCTCTGCCTCCGTCCAAACACAGTCATTTCTCAGCAGCTCGCGCGAGCACCACGCGAGCTCACCGCCTCCGTGGCTATCTCGCCGTCCGCGGTGGCCTTGGTCTGCGTGGAGCCGGGAGCCCCCGCCCCCGCCTCGCCGTTCTCCGCCCCCGCCAGGTTCTTGCGCTTCAGTTTGGGCCCCTCGCTCTGGGGCGGCTTCCGGAACATGTAGTTGACGAAGGTGAACTCGAGGAGCGCGCAGAACACGAATGCTGCAGCGAGATCGACAAGTGAGAGAGAGAGAGAGAGAGAACTTGAACTGCTGGGCGGGGTTGTACGTTAGGAGATGCGATGTACTCTACCTGTGCACGTCCCCATCCACACGTCTATCGCCTTCACGTAGCTCACTTGAGGCAGGCCGCTCTGGATGCCTGCAAAAGTGAAGCGAAGCTCGTCAGCACACTGCACTCTGCCCTGTGCAGTGCACACGCGTCTCGTTCAGAGTAGGGCGACCTATCCCAGTGAGAAATCGTTGGCGTCGACATCGAATCGATATAGTTTTTAACGTCGAAACCGACGCTAAAATGGTTCTCAAAACGACATGTGTTTGACATTGACATCGAAACGACGTCGAATCGATATCGAGTGTCGTAAAACCGTCGCTTTTAGAAACATTTTGGCGTCGGTTTCGATATTGAAAGCGATATCGTTTCGATATCGGCGCTCAAATTTCTCACTGGGTAACTTAAGGTGGAACCGCACCCAGGCCATAATCCCTATGCTGGCCATGCATTTCTTAAAATTAATTCATGAATTTTGTACAAATTTTGTCCGATCTGTTTTCAAATTTGGGTGAGATATTCCTTGAGTAATTTGGAGTCGATTGTCGGTCTGAAATCATTTAAAGTTTTACCAAAGTCAAACAGTTAAATTTTCAATTTTTGGGCAAATTGTCAATTTGTCTTTAATTTGGAATGGAGAAAGATTCAAAAATTTCAGAACTACAATCTATTCTAAATAATTTAAGGATCGTCTCATCAAAATTTGAAAGAAATTGCACAAAATTTGTGGAGAATTCATGGATTATAAGAAATGCACGGGCCAGCATAGACGGTGCGATTCCACCTTGCGCATATTGCACCCCACCCCCTGCCCCTCCGCCTGAAGGATAGAGAGGCCGGTGAAGTGCCGCGTGCCGCCGCGCCGCGACTGACCCGAGGACTGCGAGGACACGGCGAGGAGGGTGGTGACGCCCAGGGTGGTCCTGCCCGGCACCGAGTCCACGTCCATCCAGAAGGACACCCACGAGATGACCACGATCAGGATGGTGGGCAGGTAGCTCTGCACCAGGTGGAAGCCCACCGAGCGCGACAGGAAGAACGAGGCCACCAGGCAGCTGTAGTTCCCTGGAACAGTGGATTCAACCGGACTGCGTCAAATTAAAAACAACAACAAAAACGATGGCTTTTCGTTAGGTAAGACAACAAAAAACAATAAAACAGATTTTTATTTTACTGTGTGTTACTCTTACTCAGGCTTTTTACTCGGTTTCAAAACAAAAACAAAAACACAGATATTTTCATAAACCTAACTGTGACCTATCTATTTCTTGTTTTACCTATTTGGAACGATTCTTGGCAGTCGCTCGCCTCAATCTTGACGATTTCAAACTGCGGCATGCGAAGGCCTCTCCCCATGAGCACTGGGTTCACCGACTTCCACTCCAGTCGAAGCTCCTCCGTCGTCTTGGAGACTGAAAATCAATTCAATATTGTCAGCAATTCTGAAAGCTAGGTGAAAAGGACATGAGGCTTGATGCGGTGTAAGGAAGTAGTCACTCACAGCTCGCAACTTCCATGGTGCAAACTTGGCTGTCGAGGGGGAACTTGGAGAGGTCCATCATGCAGGAAAAAGTTAACTTCAGCCTGCGGTGCAGAAAGAAAACAAAACTCAATGAACGATGTGTAACACGAAGTGGAATCATTTCAAGCACGAAGCGATGGTGGTTGTTCTTCACACCGAAAAACCGAAATCCAGAACCCTGGACAACCCACCCAAGAAACGAATGGTAAGAAATACTTTTGAGGGTCATTTTGAGACTCATTTAAAAATGATCAGGAAGCAATGAAATGAGTTTGGAATAAGTCTCAAAATGACCTTCAAAATATTCTTTAACTCTTGATTTCTTGGTTGGGTTACGGTTACCCCGGAATCTCGGTTCGGTTTTTCCGTGTACCTCAGCATGTAGAGGATCTCGCCATCGGGGTTGATTCGGACCAGGACGTTGGGGACGGTGACGAACTGGAACTCGGCGTGCTTCGCGTTGGGGAAGTACACCTCGGGCTTCCAGATGGCCTTCACAAGGTTCGGGTCATTGAGGTCCAGAGCCTCCGTGATCTCCGGGTGCTTGAAGCGCTCGTCCTGCCACTTCTGTCTGAGGTACAGGTCCACCTCATAATCCTAGGAACAGAGTGAGATGAGATGAATAGAAGGAGAGCTCCGGGGGGTCCAACGGACCTCCCCACCAAAGTTCTCTGATATTCCCAGATTTTTCAGGGCATTTTAGTCAATTTTCCAAAAATTTTTAAAGCCAATTTAACGCCTTTTGAGGGTAGTTAAGACTTCTTAACCATAGTAAGGCGCTGGAATAATTTATTTCCGGGCAAAAAAAGGGGGAAGAAAAAGAAACAAAAAATGGATGTCAAATAGGCCTTATAGCAAAATGCATTAATTAATTAGTATCTCCACAGTACTTGTTTTCTTTGTATGCTGCTTCTACTTTAGTTTTCCATATAACAGATGAGATTTCATAGAATTCTCTAATAATTCTCAAACTTTTCCAGAGCCAAAACTTTCCTTGATATTTCTGGATTTTCCAGATCACTAGGCAAAGTGCTTGTAGACCTGCTACAGTGGCACTAGTGTACTTACCATCGTCACAGGACTGATGGATCCGAAACTCCGAATGTACAGCTCGCACACAACCTTTGTGGCGTTATCTGGAACAATCCAACAAACGATTCATTCAATATAGTTCGCCGTTCTCTCCTCTGAACTAGCTCGGCCACGTAGCGGAATCTCCGCGCCCAACTAAAACTAGACGTCAGCCAGCTCGGCTAGTCACTGCCTTCGACAGTCGGGTGTTTGCTTCTTTCCCACAGCCCTTTCCCGTTCTATCGAGCACCTTGCTAACTTTGCTTTCAGGCCCTCCACTCCGCTGAGCCGCGCCGCGCCGCACCGCGCCACGCCACGCCACGCCAGGGAGCGCAGCCACATAAGGCGGAAGGCTTACAGTGTATTCTGCAATAGCATTATCAACTTGGCTGCATTGCTAATGCTGAGCAGGGAAGTGGCGTGGCGTGGCGTGGCGTGGCCCAGCGAGCGAGCTGAGCGCCTGTCGCTCGCCAGGCGGCAGGCCCGCACGGCACGGCTGCGCGCGGGTTGCCTACCCAGCGATACGCGGGCGCTACGGCAGCAGCTCGACGCGGGGTGCGGCGGCGGGCGGCCGCCGGGAGCGCTTCGCAGCGTCAGCGCGCAACTTTCCTGTGCCCGGTCCAACGTTATCAAACCGACGTACGAGATGAAGGCAACTACTTGAAGTCAAGACACGACTTACTTAGGTGGTTCGTGGGAGTACTCCGACGGTCGTAGTTGGTCAGAAGATTATCCAGAATCTGCAGCTGGTCCATTTTCGCACCGCGCCTGAAAATGAAGAAGGGAAGTTAGTACGCCTGGTATCCGCTTTCAGAGCAAACCAGCTAAAGCTGGAGCTGCATCCACCGTGGGAAAATGTTTCCCGAAAATAAACCAAAAGTGTTGCTTGACTATTCAATCCACGAAAAAACATTTCCAATCTCGGATGCGATAAAGGTGCGGATGTTTGTGGCTTTTCATTTTTCACTTTTAGCGGAAACGAAAGCAGTAGGGAAGGCAGTCCAGACGAGAGCATGCTGAAAACTCAATCAACAACCAGTCTCTTGTTGCCCGCTCGTCACTTTCCTCATTTCCTTAACCCTCCCCTGCGTTCTACCCGCCCCACCCCGCCCCTCCCTGTCCCGCCCCTGCCGGCTGGCTACGAGGCGAGACGAGGCATGGCGATGGAACCTTCAGACATTGTCACTAATTCTAGTTACGTGCAAAAACAGTACCGTCTGAACAAAAAATATACCAGATATTTAGAGTGAAGTGATGAACTCTTGCTGAAGTAAGCAAATCAGGGGTATACCTGAGTGCGTTATTGCTTCACCGCGACCAACCACGTCACCGTCACATCATGAAGTTCACTACCCTCGGAGGTGCACAGTGCACAGTAGATTATTTATAAAGGAGCAGGGCTCCATCCAGATTGGACTGCGCTCACCCTCTGCACAAGACTGAGAGAGAGTCGAGTTTTTAAAAACTCGTAACCGTTTCAGCGTTATGGGTCTCGTGAACTGAGTCACGGCGGGTCGGGCTCCCTGATCTCATAAGGCAGCCGCACATCTTTGCATAATTCGATCGGAAGTGCTTTCCATATTTATCTCACACTGTAAAAAAGATCCGAGTTTTGAGAGGGGCCTACCGGAAACAGGCGTGAAGAACTACCTAAACAAGAGAATTTCCTCTTGAGGAGATTTGCACCAAATTTGAGTAGTTCTTCACACCTACGACAGAGAGGCGCTTTCCAAGACTAGGATATTTTTTTTACAGTGCGCTGTCGGCTTCATTTGAAGTGGACGCGGACGCGGTCAAATCGGCCACTAACGCTCCCAACTACACTGTGATATGTTGGTTGACGTTCGAAACTTCCCCCTTACAGAGTTCAGCTCAACTAAACTGGCCACGTTCACAAGCTAGACCAGCTAGACAAATAGGTCGCTGCCGGCACTAGCGAGTGAACGTCAAGCGACTTGGAGCACAGACTCGTCAGGGGGCGACACAACCTGGCAACCGCCCGCAGTGCACACGCCCGTCCCGCCCCGCCCACTTCCCCCCTTAGGGAGCAGCGGTGTTGCCGTTGCAGCCGAGCTGCTCTGTGGTCTCTTTTCCCCGAGGGGGGGGGGGGGGGGGGGGGGGGGGGGGGGGGAGAGAGAGAGAGAGAGAGAGAGAGAGAGAGAGAGAGAGAGAGAGAGAATTGAATTGAATTGAATTGAATTTCATTTATTAACGATTCTTACAAAAAGGCTGTGGTAAGCCCCGCTACAGCAAGAATCTGTT
>CABIKL010001347.1:0-15815 GCA_902196195.1 Aptinothrips rufus | reverse complement strand
GGGGGGGATTCCTCCCGATTGCCTCGGTGAGAGAGTAAAGCCGATGATTTTGTCTGCTGCAAACCAATGCGTTCATTGGGCCGAGCAGTTTGGCTAGGAGCGTTGGGTGGCAGCATATCGGGGCAAGGGTTGCCTTCGCTACGGCAGGGAGGGCAAGGAGGCCCTCCCCCTCCCTCTAACCTCCGGCGCGCCCTCCACTCTTCGACAGTCCGATGCCTTATTGCGCCCGGCGCTAACGACGCACTCCTTACTCCTTCGCGGTGAGTTTAATCCCGCGAGGAGCCCACAGTGCCCTCGCTGCCCTGCCCTGCCCTGCCCTGCCCTGCCCTGCCCTGCCCTGCCCTGCCCTGCCCTGCCCTGCCCTGACACACAGGCCCGCAGAACTGGCGGAGAGGCGGGACTGCAACCCACTTTTTAGAGGAGGGGGTTATTTACGCCAGATCTGAGAAAATTTCACCTTTTTGTTTGTGGGTATGTGTTTGAGTGATAACTTGAGAACAGTTTGAGATACTCACTAGTACTTACGCTTCAAAACATGATGTTTTCTCACCAGGATGGACTGAATTCTACCTGACCGGTATACACCCTAGTAGTGTGAACTTTGGCTACATCGGAAGAGTTTGGCGCTGTCCGAACTCACCCAGTACTTGTCCAAACTCACGAAACTTTCACTCAAATACAAGTGACCTGCTCCTGTTTCGGCAAACCCTACTTGGCGAATGACTCTTAGCGAGCGAGTTTGAGCTCGGTTTTAGATTTATCAAGAGTTTGGCGATTGCAGCTTCCGACAAGACTGGGTACACAACAACAATAAACAAAATAATAATAGCAACGCAGAACGTACCTCATGTCTTTCGCATTCTTCGCCGCTCGTAGTTTTGACAAAGCAGTATCATCCACGAGAACACAAAGCGCAGAGTTTTCACGTTCGCTGTCGTGCGTGCGTGACCACGGCGAGCCGTATACAATGTCTCTGCAGGTATACAAAATGGTTCAAGAAAAACAAGTAACAGCAACAACAATATGTAAACAAGAGCAACTCCAAACGACAGCCCGTACCTATTCACGGGGATTCCAGTCTTGAAAGTAACGAATTCCTGAGACCACCATCTCCTCGATTCCTCTATCACTGTTGCACTCTAAATGAGAACCTGCAGTGTACGTAAACATAAACATGACTGATATCACTACGACAGCAGTGGGACACTGCGGAGCGCCAGGCGCCAGCCGCCTTGGCTGGGCAGCTAGACTGACTAAGAAGTTCACACGCCGCCCGGTAGAGCGCTCTTACGGTCGTTCCCGCTCTTTTCCTCATGGAGAGTGACAGAGATGAAACCACGAGAAGGCTGCGCTAATGTCTAAGAAGAAGTGGCATTCCCCGAAAGGTTTTCGCCGCGTAGTAGGTCGCCGAAAGATATTTGCCGAAAAAGATTCCACGGACGCGAACGTTCCGCGTAACGAGTCGTAGAGTACAGTACAGTAGATACTTAACTGTAGGTTCACTGCGCATTATACTTGTGGGGGTAGATTGCTGTTGCATGCAGACCTGACCTTGAAAACTCGGGAGGTATATTAGATTCAGATTGGACTGAGCTATCGAGTGGTGTGTATCTGTTTTGGCCCCAGGTTACCAAGGAGCAAGAGCAAGGACCTACGCGAATACGAGGCGCAAGGCAGGCCAGGGCAGGATCCTTCACATGATTCACGCAAGCTCGCTCACTCTCTTCACCCGGTCCTCTGCTCTTCACGAAAGAAGTCCTCCGCCAAAACGATCCTCCATGAATACCAAACAGTTTGAAAGGGAGGGAGAGGATAGGGCGCAGCCCGGCTGGGCCGCTTGGCGCGATGACAACATTTTGATTATAAAAGTTTGGGAAATTGAGACGCCGGGAGGTGCCAGTAATAGCTCGCCCCACACATCATCATTTCTTAGATCAAAAATGACTCTCTAAAGCTGTTTGCAGAAGGGAGGGGGAAGCGGCGCTCTTTTTGTGTTGGTTCGATCTCTCTTTCAGGGGCCATGCAGCCAAAGCCAGTTACTTGAACGTGATTCGCTTTATGTTTGGTTTGTTAATTTCTGCCACAGGCGAGTGGAGTTGCGTGTAGCCATTGGTGGCCATGGCCATACGCGGGACCGGGCCAATCTAGCCAACATCGCGCGCTGCTCGGCGCGCACCGTTTCTCCGCCTCGTAAAAGGCCGCTATCTCTGCCCATGTGGTTGGCTGCGCTGGTTTAGGGCGTATTCCCGCAGCATGCAAAGGGAGTGAGTTCGGAGCGAGGGGAGAGGGGTCGGCGGGAAGTTGAAACGGAGTCCCTTTCTCAACCACCACACACAAACAAAATTCCTGTCGATGAAGGTAGTCCCGGGCCTGGGCCGGCCAGGACCCGCAAGGACAAGGCCTCCTCCTTCGCTCCAGGTCGCCGTAGTCCAGAGCTCACGAACAAGCGAGCTCGACTCTTTTACTCACTCCCTCACTCACCTCAATCTGGTCGCATCGTTCTCTTTCTCACTGAGCCCGATTGACCCGCCCGTTACTCATCCGTTGCAGTGCTGGGGGGAAATAGCCGTGCGTAGAAAGCAAAACTTCCAGTGGGGAGATGGGGGAGGGGAAGCGAAAGCAAAATTCATGAGTGACTGTTTGACATATAGTTCACGCGCACCCTACCGAAAATCAGCCTGTGCGATCGAAAGACATCTCACGCACGAAAGTCGCCGCTTCGTCAGAAACGTCGTAAGTTGATATTGGACCGCTCCCAAGTCGCAGCCTTCGTCTGGAAACTATTTCAGAAGTTCTGAAGTCCAGCCGCAGCGTCGCTGCGGCGAATCCCAAGTTCTCCTGAAAACTCGTGGGTGAGGAACCAGAAAAAAAATCGGTTGGGAGACTTCTAACTATATTGATACCCCCAAAGCAGAGTACTGCAGTGAATGTGCATTCAAGGCGCGTCGGTGAGCTCTGCACAACAACGAGAGGGAGGTCACGAACACGTCATGCTGATGTCGTCGCAAAGTCATCACTTGTGACGTCTCTAATAGGTCGAAGTGCACCCTCGCGGCGACGATATTATGACGTCAGGTAAACGTCAGCGTGACGTCCTGGTGATGGCAAGAGAACGGCGGGCTACGGTTTCAGAATATTCTGACATTAAAATTTATCTTGTCCCTATTCCATGCCCTATTCGAATAAAAGGGACCAGAGTCCAGATATTCCAAGAAGACTTAACAATGTAACACACTAGACAGGTGCTAAAACACGAGTAGCAGTTGCAGTTGTTAGCCGGTTAAACGAACAGGTTATGTCCGTTATGTCCCACACAGAACACAGAACTCACTATGAGGTCAGAATGAAGCAAACACCTCAGCGAGACCTCATTTCCGAGTACCACAATGACTTCATTATGAAGTCCGAGAGGTCAAAATGAGTTTGAACTGAGGTTTGGTGTTCTGTCTGGGGTGTTCGGGTCGGGTTAGGACAATAGAATCGAAGTGACAAGAATGTCTAGACATTATGACTATAGTCTCATGGTTTAGTAGAAATGTACTTATTAGTCGTTGAGATACATATTTTCAGCAATACGTGTGTATCATTCAGTCACTGTGCAATGCAGCGCGAGATGATAACCCTCAACTTTCACTTTCCGAATAGCGTTTCAAACTCAAATCTCATGGCCTGCAGGAAACTACGTGAGTCACATGCGAGTCGCAGACTTTGACTACTCTGATCAAGACTCTGATTATCCACGGTTACTTGCAAACATACGGAAAATTATGACGTCTTTGCAGCTCTATGTGAACATAACTTTATAGTCGTGAAAAATTAATAGAAGAAAATGTGGTCAGCAACGGTTAAATGTCAGTACAGCAAAACAATTTTCTTCCAAAACATTCTTTGCGTCCGTAACATCAAGAGACTGGCGGGACGATTTTGGAACGTCCTGGACATCACGAATACGTCAGAGTGACGTGTAACGTGTCCTTGCCTTCCCTATCGTCCGTGTGTGGTTGTGCCTTCAACGCGCAGTGCCTTGGTAGGCCCTATCTGGGAAGTTAGCCGAGTGAGAGGGCCGGCGGGGCGGCGGGGACCGTATCCCATGCCGTGGGCAGTTGGAGATCGACTATCTTAATCTCATTTGACTTGCACCCAACCCTAGGCGGCAAGTTGGTGTCAGGTGTCCGTGACCTCCCTCTCAAAACTGAAGTGAAATTGTGTTTGTTCTTGTGTCCTCGATGCTTGCTTTTCATGCTTGCTTTTCATTTTCAGAATGATTTAAATCACAACTAGATATGCGTAAGGTAAAGGAAGGTCAAAAAAGCTTTCAAGTCCTGGAATTCAATTTTTATTTTTATTTAAAAAAAAAATTAATTTAGAGATCAATTAATTGCCAGGAAACTCCTCTTTGTCACTTCAATTATGATGACAGCCACAACACAATTGTGGGCTTTTTGTATGTAACACACAAAGCCACAAGTCGACGCTCACATATTTACACATACACAGAAACTAGGTTCAAAATATCTCTCACTAAAGTGATGGCAGCAATGCACCCAACACTACTTAACACAATAAATTACACAATGCCACTAGTTGTGCACACTGCTGCAAGTTCTGTAGCACAAAAAATATTCTATAGCATTTAACTATGCCACATTAAATACATACACGTATTTAAAAAACATCTAGTTATATTTACAACATATTTACAGATTATTAGCTACAAATTTTGGCAGGAAACACATGTTTGTTTTCATTTTTTTTTTTCTACCTGAGCTGGAAAAACACGAAACAATATGACATTGAAGATAAAGCTAAATTTCTAAACAATGTCATACAAATACAAAAAAATCTTGATACTAGTTAATCAATTAATTAATACAGTCATGAGCATATAACATTCCAACAAAGTACTGAGTCTTATTGAAGAGTTATTAAAATAATCTACCATCAATTCTACATTTTCTGCAAATGACACAGAATTGGTTCTGCAGCTACAAAACTAGAGTAAAAAAAAAAAAAAAGCTGCTTATCACCATGAGAAAAACTGTATGAAGACGATTCTAATTCACTGAAATCACAATTTTGTCTGAAATCCCTTTCAGTCCACAACAAACTGTAATATCAGACATTTTGAAAACATTAAAACTAAGACTACACAATTAGCAAAGATTTTGAGAGAAAGTGTGTCAGAAAACATATCTCAAATGAGAGGAAATTACAGTAAAATAAGATGAGGATGAGTACGATTTCGACTCTAGTGGCAATATACACACATAATAAGTGAACTTTTTGCTTAAGACATTTCGTTACTTGGAATGGAGAGAATTAAAAAACTGAAACATAAAATTCTTGTCTACAAAGTCATATTTTTCAAATGTCATTACTGTTTGTAATGACCTTGTCACATATAAACTATTAACTGCTAAGAACACTGATTAAGACATGTAGCAGCAACATACATATGGAATGAGGTAGTTACAAACGTAGCAAGTCACTGCTAAGTGCATCAGGTGCATGAGACAGCCTTGGACATATTTCCATGCAAGTAAGACCTGAATTTGTAAACAGGTTTCGTGGACATGACATCTTCTTTCTTTGTTAATTCCAGAATGATTTACTGCACTACGTCACAATCATCAGGTTCATACCAGTTGCATTTATGGCAGTCAGGAGTAAGATCAGAAAGTATGAACCACCTCAAGCATAGTTACCACCTGAGCACCTATTGAATAAAAGAGCTGCATAAATTTACATGACACGTGCAAGTGCAAGGTGACCTGTTTACTTACATTAATTTGCCAGCACCCAATTCTCTAATAATCTACGACAGTCTCAATTTATCCACTTACTGCTGCATCTGTGTAGCCTTGGTCATGGATGTACTGTTATAAGAGAAATGTTAAGAAATTTCGATTTAATTTGAAATGCTAATTTGACAATACATGGAAAGTGTTGTTAAGGTAGAAATGATCAAACGACATTCAAGGCAACTCTATTACAAGGCGAACAACAGCAAAAGAAATAGTTGCACACCAAAACAAAATCCAAACCAGAAAACTAAAAACGGCAGGCACATGAGTTATTGTGAGTAGAAATACCACATATCAGGTTAAGTATTTTCAGGAAAACTCCTTGGTACTCAGGTATTACAGCTTACTCATATCATTAAAATAATTTTTTTAAGACTTTGTGAACCATGGAAACTTTAAAACAGGAAACCAATCTAAGCTACGTCTGGACCCACGCCATCGGCAGTGATAGTTACATATTGGTTCATCCGAAGTCCAGACAAAGCGCTTTCACTTGCAAGAATTACTCATTATAGCACGTCAGTCACATGATGCAGCAAATAAATTTCTTAGTTTTGAACATTTTCTGGGCAATCTGTTTCGTTGCGTCACATGGGGTAAGTTGTTGACTAAGATAAAAATTTAAAAAGCTGCCTATGCTAGAGTAAAGGTTCAAACCACACACAGTTGGGTTCAACCCCAAATATATAATGCATTCACACACAGATTTTGAAAATGTATTTGTATATAGAAGACCTAACTAAATATGCACAATACTTCACAAATCTGGGTGCTCAAAGTTAGGTTGTGAATAGAAATTGTTTTAAAAGTATAGCAACAAAGAGGAAAGAACGTTGAGGGGACTAACACATGTACAGATTATGACAATAAATACTTCCTTTATATGAATTTCAATTGATAAAAAACTTTCACGGTGCGCTTTGAAATAGTAGTAGCATACCAGTTTCCTAATATTTCATGAGTTATTTGACAAGTGTTGTGGAATGAATTGTTTAAGGAGAAGAAAAATGGACAAAAGTCCTAACCTAAATGATCTCAAGTAAAAGACTTGATATTTCAGAAAATTCATTAAGTTTGTCAATTTATGGAAACATTGTTCCATAAAGTTAATGTAAAAAGAAATTCACATCCATATACACAGCAAATTCACATAAAAACACTCAATCTACGCATACATTCATGACTTAATGTGTTGCTATAAAGAACATGAGATCCATAACAAATTAACCTAAGATTAAAGTTGATACAAGAAAAAGAAACCACATGCTCTACAATTTAGAATATGTCCAGGGAATTACTCCATTACACAACACATCCTGCGTAATTAAACCATCAATATACAGTATGTCTACAGTTAGACAACTAGGAGACACTTCAAGCCTATATGAAAAACAAAATTCAGAATTTTAAACATATGACTATAGTTCTAACTAATCTCAAACCAAAGCCACTATAACCAAATAAAAGGATAAATACAACATATAAGACTTCAAATGACACAACTGACGGTGATAGGAAAATGTAACTATAGTCACTTTAAAGTTTTCATCTTCTGTCCATCTATCTTCCCATTGTATCCACGCCATAAAGAGAATGATAAATCATGTCTGCCATCTACCATCGTCATCTTGGTTATAAATATTCATGAATTACACATAAAACCCACACGTTACATTTGGTCCATAATTAAAAGCCAAATTGAGCTATAAATTCTTCTCTAGGGACTTGTTGCCTACTTGGATAATATGAGGACTTTCACATTCCTTTCACATAACACCAGAGAGAGAGAGAGAGAGAGTAATTAGTAAGAGGCAGTAGTCATGAGCATGTAATTAATGTACAGCATTTGTAATATTTTGATGATAGGACCTACAAGAAGGTCAGAAAGATAACCATACAAATTTGTCCTAAAAAGTACATGATGACTGTCACTTGATCATGATCATATTCCCCCAATGGGTTAATCTTCCACCATCAAAACCGCTTCAGTGATGGCTTCCTGAGATCGAAAACCTCAAGCTAGCTCATTTTCTAAGAGCTAAATTTCAAATGTGAAACCTAAAACATCCTGGATTATGAACCATAATCAAGTGACAGCACACACACAAAAACAACTAAGTCGAGATTCTGGCCCCTTCGTCACAATACAAAAGTTCTCCTTCATGAAAATTCAGGATAGTGGAAATATCCATACGAGCAAATGCACAACAGCTGCATGCAAGGTTCCTTTCTGTATAGAATGGAAATTCATCACAATATGTTGGTAAAACAAAGTTACAATTAATATTTACAATAAAATGAGGAACTAATTTAACTTAATTATTTACTGAACAAACAAAAAAAAAAACTGTACAAATTAAAACCTACGATTTCTGCACATTGTCAATACTATACAATGTGTGTATACAAATCACAAGCAAGAACTGCATTAAAAAAAAAAATTAAATGAACAGAGTGCTCAGTATTTATGAGAACCAGTACAGACAAATCTCATATCTTGTTCTCTAATTTGATTAAACACTCACAAATTGGCTGTTCAGAGGCAGCACATTTCATTAATAGCCAGTCAGCTCATCAACCATGACAAGCACTGGATTTATGAACTCTATTCAAAATGGTAAACGATAATGCATTTATGCTTTGCATTTGGAAAGAATGCAAAATTAACAAAATTTCTACATTACCACAGTGCTGTCAAAAAATAAAGTACCATAAGGCCACAATGGCCTGAACTGTTTCTGTATTTTCCTAAGACACATATTTAAATCAAGTACTATATACAGAATTGGCAATGCTGCTAGCTCAAATTCTGATCGCTCAGAAAGAAAAATAAAAACTAAAACAGAAAGATAAAAATAATTGAAAGACAATCACGCGCTAATTTTGGCTGACACTGCACACACCAGTCGGATCAGTTCAATGTGTGCGGCGCATCTCAGCGCAAGCTGGCTCTACAAGCCCAAATGCGGGCCTAGGCCAGTCCCACAGTATGTGGCCTCAAGGCTGTCCGGGAGCGGCATGATACGTTTACACTTGACGTACACGCAGGCTACCGGGAGCCCTTTGTCATTCCCACTGCTGTGGTGATGGGGGCAACTCAGCTGGATGCGCCACAGAGGAACTGCAAATGAAAAGAAAAACTCATTACAAATTTAGAGTGTTAATCTTAAATTAAAAATGAGACAGCGGTAAAAGATATGAGACCTGAAAGATTTCTCACACAAAAAAACAACAGTTTTTCTCACAAAAATTGAAAGAAAAAAGTATTAAAAGAAGTGTATCCCATTACAAAAATATTTTATTACAGCTGAGGTGTTGCACACTGCATTAAGTGTTCAGCTATGAAACCTTATGTTACAGGTGAACCAAATCAACATTCTGTACTTCTATTGCAAAATACTGAAGGTGCCAGGAAAAGGAAAAAAAACAAACAAGGCCCATTAAAATTTCAAAACCTAAGAAGAAACTAAAAACTTTAAAAGCTATTTACATGTATGGTTAACTTTCTTCCTTTTCTTTCAATCAAGTCAAAAATAAAAAGAATTGAACCAAGGCACTGCAAACAGAGAAAGATGACAAAAGCACAGAAATTTTAAGGTACACTCTGCAGCTTCCCAATACTCTTATGATTAGAGTCTATTCTCTATATAACTGTTCCAATGTAATAAGTAGGAGAAAATTACTATAAAAATTTAATGCATAAGTTTTTTTATGTCACTTTACTACTGGTTCCTGATAATTAGTGTTCATACTACGCAGGCATTAGGTCCTCATGATATGACATTAAAATTTAGACACCAAACAACAGAAATTAGAAAGAAAAAAAAATTTGAGAAACATGATGGCTAAAAGGCAAGCTTTGCCCAGACTAAATCAAAGACTTTGAATGAATTTCTATCAACAAGTCCTAAAGTAACAAATTACAATGCAGATATTTAGGAACTTTGAAAGTATGCTGGAAGAGTCACAGCTGCGCCACAGCATGCTAAATATGAACAATAATTTGAAAAGCATCATACTTCATAAGCTATTTAACAAGCGAAACATGCACGCATTCTAAGTTTTAAGCACTTGTATGGAAAAAAAAGAAGAAGAAAAAGAATGACTAGGAAGCAACACTCAGTTTGAAAAGAATAAAATATTTACAACAGGGTAATATTTAACTACATTATTTAACTGGGAGTGAGAGGCCAATTCATCTCCCCACTTTGCTACCACCGATCCGCACACTACCATTTAAGGACAACACACAAGCAGGTAATTATTGTCTACCATGTGAGTTTCTTTTAGTTAGATGGTATCTGACATGGGAGGTACTTTTCCTTAAATCTTCTAATAGGGAAGTTTTTTAAGATTATATTTAAAAAAAAAGGGGAACTGTGAAGCAATACATGAAGTATTTTTGTGACTAAAGGTTTTTAATATTCAGGGTAATAAACAGAAGGATCTGAAATTCAAAGATCCTTGTCCAACTTTAAATCTTCTAAAACCATCTTAGCTGTGATGTGTGTTTCAGACACTAACTATTTATACTATCTATCTTTTTTCACTGAGGTTCAGCAACCTTTTGAATATTCTAAAATTTTGTCCAGTCCTCTATTAATGTCAAGACATTTTCATCATGCAAATCCAGAAAAGTATTCCATTTTTACACTTTAGGATATAACTACGGTGCTCTAATTTTGTTATTGATCTATATGTACCATAAATTAAAAATCGCCACTAGAAAAATTCTTCAAAAAGTTAGTAGAAATTTTAAAATCTTGATAGTAAAACAGATTGAAATCGATACCGCTCCCACACCACTAAAAGAGAAATAAATTAATTCTGTACAATAGCCGTCCTGAAAAGAATTTGAAGATAAAATGATCTAAAAAGAGAAAATTTCCATTAATAGGTGACGTTAGACATAGAAGAGGAAATTGAAAGCAACTTTGCTAACAGGCACGAGCGACGAGACCACTAATAACCATGTTTTCCAAAGAAGAACATAAAGAAATGACGAAATGACATGTAGCGGCAGTCCAGTCATTTGCACAGGAGAGGGACCCGGCAAAGGGACGGCTCTTCATTTCAAGCCAATAACATTGAAAGCACGTAATACGCAAAGGTAGCAATATGAATTGTGAACTGTACCCAAATTTGCTGTAGATGGAATCTCCACTTGTAAGAATGAACGACAAAGAAGGTAAGGGATGGCTGTGGACGTTGCGGTTACGTTGCGGTAGGTTGCGGTACGGTGATGGGCAGATGATTGGCCGGTCACTGCCCAGAGCCCAGCGGGCTCAACCCGGCCCTGGCCCCGACCCCGGGCCGGAGGCAGAAGTAGCCGCAGTTGTCCAGACGGCCCTTACCGCCTTACCTTGCAAAACTCTTGAAAGCAGCAGATTGAGGGTTAATGCACAAGGGCACCCTGTTTGTATTGAGCTGCTCTGCAATGAACTTGTGCATCTCCTCTGTAGAGTGGGCAAGAGAAAAGAAAAAGAAAATAAGTTGACATGTTCAGAGCGCACCTGCATCACAAGAAATAAATGTATAGCAGAAATCTCACCTTTGACCTGCTGCACAGAAGAAAGCTTCCTTTCCCAGACGTCGTCGAAGGAACTGCTTGCAACTGGTTCGAAGTCATTAGTGTACTGCCTCATGCCGTCCCGAGTAGTGTAGCAGCACTTGCACATGCAGGAGTGGTATCGCAACCTCCCTTCATCCAGGTAGGGGTGAGCCAAGGCATCAATCACAGTAATTCTCTTGTCCTACAAACATATGGAAAATTATTTTATGATCTGTTACAAAAGTATAGTGCTTTTCTTACATTAGACATACAAGTAGAATTTTTGAGATAAAAGCACTGTAAGAAGTATTACCAAAAAATATTGCAGACTAATATCACAATCTGATTGTGCTTGAGACTAACAATAGCTCGGTAGCAAATCTGTTGTCTCGTACATATAAATGAGGGGACACTAAAAAAATTACCATATTTGATTTTGAAAGCCATGAAAGGCTTTTGTTTTCATACCATTATCTGTGAGTGAAATGAATAGAGGATCTGCATACTACTCACCGGGTCAAAAACAAGCATTTGACACAGCAGGTGAACAGCCTCATGAGTTGCTTGTGAAGACAGCATGTATAAGGCTGAAAGTGAGGGCGGCTTGTGGGGACGCCTCAACATGTGTGACCGTGCTCCATCACAGGCATACCGCATATCTTCTAGGGAAGGTGTACCCAACAGCTCCGTAATCAATTCCAACTGTAACAATTCAGTCACATCAAATATAATTTGATGTCCATGAAAGTGAAGATTTGAATTATTGAAATCATGATACTTACCTGTTGTACAGGATTCTGAGCTTGGAAAAGAATTCTCCTGCCCAGAAGTTCGCCAAATATACAACCAACACTCCAGACATCTACAGCAGATGAATAATGACGAGCTCCCATTAGAATCTCAGGAGCTCGATAATACTGCGTAACAACTTCTTGAGTCATGTGTTTCATTTGATCGGGTTCTTCAACTCTCGCCAGTCCAAAGTCACAAATCTAGAAGAGAGCAAAAAATTACCATCACTAATGATTCAAAATTTAATAATCAATCGCTATAAATCAAAAATAACATTAATAATTTGAAAAAAATTAGACTATTGAAAAGACCGTTACCTTAAGAACGCAGTTGCTATTCACAAGAAGGTTTCCAGGCTTGATGTCGCGATGCAAAATTCGTGCTGAGCTCAAGTACTTCAGACCTAAAAAATAAGAAACAAGAAGGATTAAAGCTTGTCTGAAGAAATGCATTGTCTGGACTATGAACAACAAAGCAATACCTCTTAATATCTGGTACAGGAATACTTTGATATGGTCCGCGGAAAGATGCTGAGGAGAAACAATGATTTTATGCAAATCACTTTGCAGCAGTTCTGTGATGACATAGCTGAAGAAAGAGAGTTAAGGAAATGACACAGAGAGGAGTTTTAAATTATGAAACATTATAGCTTTTAGTCCACCTCATGGAGCGCGGGCACAACTACGAGCCGTACAATTAGGGAGAAGCATGAGACCTAAGAAAAAAATTAATCTGAAAATATTTGTTTATAAAGCTAGCTACTAATAACTATTTTATGTGCTATAATAACTATTTTATGTGCTAACTGGGTAAGTCTGCTTTGTCTGCTTGGCTAAGAAGATACAGAAGGGGACGGGAAGGGGGTAAAAGGGAGGGAAAGGGGGGGGGGGGGGGGTTGGCTGCGGCGCGGCACGCGACTTCTCCACGAGCAACCAGGTGTTTCAGACAAGTCCGACGTACTCCTGGTGGGTTTTTTTATTATTTTTTTTCTTCATTCTCTCATTCCAGATCAGAGTGGTAGCACCAGATTCAACCCCTACCATATTACCACATGCTTGTCACCCTAATTGCTTCAGGAGGACTAACAGCCAGCTGATTAGCACTAGAATACTTGTATTGCCCCATATAGATCTTTAATCATCAGGAAAACAGCTAGGATAGCTTTTAATTCGAACCGTAACCCAAAGTTAACTCCTTTGCCGAAGAACCAAGCGGCGTAACTGCTCGAAAGGCGTCGCAAATCTGATAGGAGAAAAGAAAGAGATGCAAGCAAGAGGGCGAAATGAAATCGATCCCCAAGGTGGAATCATTACTCGCAGCTCGGGATGAAACCAAGTAGGGGATGAAAACGCGACGATGGGGTGGCAGAGGGTGAGCCGGCGCTGACTGGGGAGCGCTGGAGGGGAGGGGAGGGGGAGGGGGAGGGAGAGGGGGAGGGGGAGGGAGGGTGCGCCAATACACTCTGTCGGGCATCACCCTCTCGCCGGCTCCGGCCCGGCTCCAGAGCTCCAGCCAGCTCCAGGCAGTGGCGGCGCGTGGCGGCGCGTGGCGGGGAGGGCCGCCATTTACATGACAATGCGTCCAGAGCGCACCCGCCCCCACCCCTTCACCCTGCGGGCCGGCGCGGTGCGGTAGCCCTCTCACCCTCCAAACGACACCCGAAACTTCACCAGATGTTCACTGCGTGCGGAGCGGTCCGCGAAGTACGACGCCTTCGGACTCCAGGATCGAAGTGCAACCCCTCCAGCATCAGCGAACACCGGTTCAAACCATCTGCTCCGCTTGAACGTCCAGCTAGCACGGGGCTTCACCCCGCAGCACCATACCATCACCTCATGGACGCGAGGAGCACTATGCGGCCCCGCCCGGCATACCCGGGCCAGACAGGAAGCGAGGCAGAAAAAGATGGAATTCGCAGGTCCTGCCGCCCGCAGTTGCATGCAGACAGAGAGAGGGAGGGGTGGTGGGGGTGGGAGAGAGACAGGGAGAGAAGGGAGAAAGGGTAAGTGGGGGGAGGGGGGCAACATTCCCAGGAGCCGAGCGGAGCGCAGCATGAGCTGGAGTCAGGCCGGCAGGCATGGCGGTCATAGGACAGTCAGACTCTTTATGAGTCACACTGCCGCCGTCCAGACATACACGGTCCAGCCAGACGCGCCCTGCCCTGCCCTGCCCTGCCCTGCCCTGCCCTGCCCTGCCCTGACCCGACTCAGGTCGCAGCGGTCGCAGCCAGTTCACGACAGAATGAGAATTCGCGCCTGCCCCGCCCTGCCCCGCCACGTTCTAACGCTCTGGACACGCCGCCATGCCCCGCCACGCCCCGCGCCAGTCTCTTATCCGAGTGGTTATCAGCGTGACGTCACCAGCCAGCTCGCGGACTCCCACGGACTCCCACGGCCTGGCCTGCTAGCGGCCATGCCTGCAGACGCAGGGCATTCCCCGCGTCTCGAGAGGGAAACGCGCAGTCTCACGTTAAAAAACAACAATGTTTATGATCTCGATTTATTTACCTACATTTTCACAAATTGTGGTTAATTTCCATGTTACCGTAAGTTGAATGAATTAATTTTAGTTTGCAAATGTTTCCGCGATTTCCTATTAACTGAAGCCGCCAAAACCCGAGTGTACTTACATTAATTGATGAAAATACGTAGTAAATCAACTAACATTAATTTCTGAGAATTTCAGCCGCGCAGCAACCGGCAACAAGAACGTCTAATCTTCATTGCTTCCTCGAATTTTTCTGAGGCTCAAAATTTCACGAGGGTTTCTCGAGTACCGGGTCGACTACACTACACACCCTGGAACCGGGCCCAACGCCTGGCCAAGCTGCCAGACGCAGACATAACAATTCCGCGAAAGGACAAAATCAACGGCAGGGCGGGGGCGTGTTCTCGAACAGGCCCGAACCGAGCCATGCTCGAGGCCAGCGACCAGTTGGGACCGGCCGGCCGGCACCAGCAGCCAGCTCAGCAGCCAGCACAACAAGCTGCCCGTGCCCGCCACAGGCCAGTAGTACCAATGAGACCCGAGGCTTGCAAGGAGGACCTAGCTAGGTCATCAAGTCAGGTGTCAGCGCCCGTCTGTCGGCTGACGTGAGGCGAACTATAAAGCGACAGGACTGCCATTGAGAGAGAGAGAGACAACAACAGCAGGCAACAATCCGCGGGCAAGGAGAAGCACATGCGCCAGACAGAGACAGAGCCTGGCTCCACCATCAAATTGGAGTAAACAGGTGTCCAAATCAAATCGAGCGGACCTAACCAGGTCCGACAGCCAGCCAGCCAGCAGAGGTAGGCCGAGTGGGAACAGCCAGCACAGCACAACGCTCGTCTAGACTAAAGACCTGGATACTCTGGAAACGCGCTGGCTGTCCCGCCTGGTCCGCCATCTTTACTAGTGACTGGAGAGACCAGACGCACCAGCCCAGCATGACAACTACAGGCGTGGTATGAGAAATAACGCGCATCGCGTTTCTTTGCCAAGTATCCAGGTCTTTAGTCTAGACTGGCCTGCCAGCGGCCAGCCCAGCCGGGATGAGGTCGTAATGTGCTGCCGATGTGATTTACGGGCAGCCAGGCATCGCGTCCACTCAACCAACCCTCCACTCGCCATGAGGTACTCTCTCTCTCTCTCTCTCTCTCTCTCTCTCTCTCTCTCTCTCTCTCTCT
>CABIKL010001346.1:0-15817 GCA_902196195.1 Aptinothrips rufus | reverse complement strand
CCCGCCCCGCCCCGCCCCGCCCCGCCGCGCCCCGCCCCGCCCCGCCCCGCCCCGCCCCGCCCCGCCCCGCCCCGCCCGCTCCCTCCCTGTGTGGCAAAATAAGTCGTCATGCGGAATTGACAAAACGGACTTTCGGTGGCAGTGAGGCGTACGACAGTTTAGTATCTGGGCTCGCCTGTTCTTTCACACGGTCCGGGCTACGTGCAATGATATAATAATGTTAATAGTATTAATAACGCTACAGCCTCATCGCCTTTGGCTTATGCTTTGAATAAGAGGGACGGTATTCCAGTAATTATCTGAGCGAGAGTATGAGCGTACACGCTTGACTGAAGTCGAGAAGGGTGGATGGGTAGGTACAGATAGGTACACCAGCAAGTCAGTCGCACAAGAAAGACGAAGAAAAATCCTGCGGCAACCTCTGTACGCTTCGATTTCTGAGATGTAATGAAGCCCAGCTCTTTGCATAACGCGCATCAAGTTCGTTAGACACAAAACCGCAGTGTCGCGTTGGCATGAATCGAAGACGTCCATCTGAAGAAACGCGCGACTCTTCGCGACTGGATCTGCAGTGGCAGTGTACGCGCGGGGGCTATCCACAAAGCCCATGTGGTGCACCCAACATACCCCAAGCCTAACCCATCATGAGACATCCCCTCCCAACTCACCCCTCGCCCCACCGCGCACTCGCGGCGACCCCCACCCCCCGCAAACAACCCGCCGCCTGTCACCCCGGCCGGCGCGCCCCGCCCCGCCCCGCACCGCCCCGCCCCGCACCGCCCCGCCCCGCACCGCCCCGCCCTGCCCCGCTCCGCCCCGCCCCGCCTATCCTCACCCCAGCAGCGGGACACACCACGCTTGCCAAGCAGGGTCTCAGCTGGGATGGGCTCTGTTTGTAAATTAATTTCCGTTCTTATTTCTGTAAATATCTGGCCCTGGTCCGCAACTGCGTTGGCGGAGCGGGGCGTGGCGTGGCGTGGTGTGGCGTGGCGCGGCATGGCGTGGCGTGGCGGGGTGGCAGGGAAAGAGAAGGGGGCAGGGCGTCCGGAAGGCGGATCATAATTTGCCTGCCGAGCAGGCGGACGCTCCGAAAAGAGGAAGGGCGCTGAATTTGATTTGCGTGTCAACCTCCTGCGGCCGAATGGCGCGCATGTTGGCGCTGCCAAGATAAATTTGCCGCCGGATCTCCAGTGGAAACATTTACATTTAGAATCGGGGTTCTCCAAGCCTTCCAACCGGGCGCCGAACAGGCGAAGCGAGCAGGCTTAGTGGACAGTGGCGAAGGACGGGGAAGGGGAAAGGGTGTCATTCTAAGGGCTCAGAGCACTGCGACCCTTATTTATGTCAATCAGTGCAAGGGGCCATCCATAAAGTACATGCAAGGCGATGCCACTGTCTTCATAGTCGATTTTGACCAACTTTCTTTCGCTGAGACAAGCTATAAAAGGTTACAGATAACTGGATCAACCTTTGCCCCCGCCCCGAGCCCCACACCCATCCTATTTCCTAAGTAAGTCACGAAATTTGTGGGTGGCCCCTCAGGGTGAACACATCTCCACTAGCCCTGCCCTAAGCTCCGGGAGTCCACGGAGGTCCACTTCTTCCCTGCCCGCCCCCCTCCAGCCCGCTGTAATCCTCTCTCGCAGTAGCACCTCGGATGACGAATGCCTCTCTGATGGGCTAAATATTTTGGCAAATAGAGAAGGCGAGCGGCCATTATGTTGTAAAGAGAGACAGTATCGGGTTACGACGCGCGGCTCACCCCGAGTAGAGGGTCCTGAGGGTGCGAGCCGAGCCGAGCCGAGCCGAGCCGAGCCGAGCCGAGCCGGCACAGGGTTGAGGGGTGGCTAGCTGGCCAGGCAGGCCTCCCTCAGGATGACTCCCTTTGCCATCCAGTCGCCTGGAAACGCCGGCTGTTTAGGCACCACATCACACACCCAGCATCAAACCAGTGAGTACCAGCCCAGCCCCGTCACGCACATTTCTTTTGACTCAGCAGACTCTGACGCACAGAAAAACCAAAACCGAGATTCTTTGGGCAACTCAAACTAGAAATAACCAAGGCTTTTTTAAGGTCATTTTGAGAGTGATTTCAAAACGCGTCACGAATCTTCCGCATAATTTTAAAAATCGGTCTCAAAATCAGTTCCTTAAATATTTTTTTTGCCCTTCGTTTCTGGATTGGTTTGCTAGCTTTTGGTATTTCCGTGCGAGTGAGGCCGTACGAAGGAGCGGCAGGGAGCATCATCCCTGTAAAGCGCTTAAAATAATATAACGATCAAACTACCGAAAAACCTTAAAAGTTTTCTCTAACTTGGGGTATAATGTATCAGAGTTTCAAGCTATGAGTCGTGGTCTATGACAAAGGCTCGGCGGCCTCGTGCATTTAAGGCTCCACTAAACTAGCAATACGTAGCACACTGGGTACAATCATTGTCTCACAAGAACAGGAGATGGGTACGAGTACCACAAGTGACCTGGTCATTTCACTACTGACCCTCACTGACACGAAAAATAAAAATAATTGGAGCTGGACATCGTGATAGGGTGGCGGGCTGAGATACAATAGCGCTGGCTGTAATCAACGGGTAACAGCGACCGACCGAGAACAACGACAAGGAGTTAGCACACTGCATTCCACTCGTAATCTTGGCGCATATGGTGCCAGCAGCAGCAGCCTTTGTGAGCCACCCGGTGCCTACTCGGCGACAGATCGCGGGCCTCCCTCCCTCCCTCCCTCCCTCCCTCCCTCCCTCCCTCCCTCCCTCCCTCTGATTGACACCCCGCCTCGCCTGATTTAAACTACTAGGCGCTGCTGCTGGGTCTCCACATCGACGCAGCGTTTTGAACTTCCCAGATGGTTTGCGCAGCGAAGCGCAGCCTAGAAATTCCGACAGATATTGCATTCTAATAAAGCGAAGCGCGCGCAGCCCCTCCAGAGTGGGCAACAGGTACAACCCCCTCCCCCTCCCCATCCAACTGGTGGGATCAACCGTCTTTAGGCCCCTCCGCGTCCCAAGGCTCACGGCTAATCCTGAGATCGCCATGATTTTACGGTCAGCAATCGACGATAGTACAGTAGTGTTTCGGTCTATAACTGCATTCTAACACCCAAATCATCATAGAAATATCAAACGAAAATTTCTAGATGGAAATTCTAATTGAAAAGGGCTTCTCTGTAAACTGTTGGGAACAGCTTTAACTGAGATGACCCACATTAACCCCCGCCCTGAAGCACGCCCTCGCCCTTCCCGCCCGACCTCCCTCTCGCACCCTCCTCGCTCCCGCCCACTCCCCTCTCCCGCCCTCCCCCTTCCCTGCCCAGCATTTGGATCTCGCGTCGCCAGTTCAAAGGGCAATCATCGTCAAGAGCCCGACAACCCACCCTTGCACTGGGATAAACGACTAGTGCTGTCAAGAAATTTATCACATCCCTTTCTTTACTTTAAATTCATCTGTAATTTCTCTTCGTGACATAAACGGGGTAAGTACCAATATTAAGATATGGGCATTGCAAAAATTCGCAAATTAAGGTAAATTTCTCACTCTTGAACTGGCCATTTCATGAAAACAGCGACAGCCCTAATCGTATGACACCCATACTCGTCTGTTTCCTCCCCTTCTGCTTTTTCCACCCTCTTCGCTTCCTCCCCACCCTCGTTCTTCTCCCCTCTCTTCCCACCCCCAATCCCGTCCTCCAACTTCCCTCCGTCTTTCACCACATACATAGTGGTTGCCCGAGCGGCTCGCCGAGCGGGAGTGGCGTGGCGTGGCGTGGCGTGGCGTGGCGTGGCGTGGCGTGGCGTGGCGTGGCGTGGCGTGGCGTGGCGCGGCGCGGAGCTTCGCGGCGGTGCACGCAGACCATAGCCGTGGTGGTAGTTGTCGACGAAATTAAGGGTGAAGCGAGGAGCTGGCGATACCATGGGCCACGCGCGCGACTCCAACAACGTGGCACTGTAGCAGCCAATACACCAGTCGCTCTGACCAGGGCATTTTCTTATGTTTAAATAAACTCAAGAAAATCGACCAAAAGAACAAACAACAACAAATTTTGAACTAAGAAATTTCGAACATATATAAATTTAAGAAACACATGTTTTGAACTGAGGTAGGAGACTCATGGCAACGCTTACAGTTGCTATTAAAAGACGGCCATTTACGATTACTTCTGGACTTTGCCATTAATTTTTACAGAGTAACTTTGACCCGAGCTCTGACCCCTGTCAATCATCTCGGACTGGATGATCGCGACGTCACGGTGACGTAGAGCACTCCTTCTCGCTCCTAATTTGTAGGTCGGCGGAGTTATAATGCGCTTATCTCGCACATCGCAAGAGTCATGCAGCCCTGCCCGGCCCGGCGGGGTCACAAATCAGGCGGCACCCATTGTGTTGCGTTTAGGAAAGAAGAAAAAAAAGAAAGAAAAAAACACGCGTCGCGACGTATTCGCGTTCGTTCAGTTTTTCACGCACATCTGCGACCCCACGACGCGCAGCAGCACACGTCCATCGCAAGGTCACATCCAGGGACCATCCATAAATTACATAAAATACTTCACTGCACTGGACATCAAAAGATTTTTGTGATTTTGGCTGATCGTTCTCCTTGTTTCAGCGCACATGAAAACGGGCTAAGTTATGCAAAATCAACTTATGTGAAGAGAGAAGGAGGCAACTAGATAGTGTAGACGACCCCCGCTATTGTAACACACAAGACCACGGTGCGGAAGTCGACCAGGATTGCTGTGCAAATAACCCACGAAAATGTCTGAAAATTCCACAATCCTTATCTGGAATACTAGCCTGTTACGTAAAACTATGTACTGCGGGCAACAGGGGTGGACTGGCCAACGACCGAGCCCCCCCCCCCCCCTCCCTTCAAAAAGTGGGGCCCTTAGCCTCCTTCCGGCCGGTGCCGCGATACCCCCTGTCCGCCCCTGGTGGGCAAAAAGTACTCCACGACTTGACATTTTCAGGTCAACTGCTTTTGAAGGAGGCCAACACAATGCGGGCAAAAGGCCCGGTCAACAATCAAGCAGACTCACATACGGCGCGCTCACTTGCACACACAAGCACCCCACATAGCATGCATGCAGTTAGTCTCGAGAGGCTGCCGGGTATAATCTTATTCAGAAAGCGACCCCAAAATGTCCCCAGAGTGCTGAGAAGGAGGGGGAGGGGGAAGGGGAGTCGTGCAGAACCTGGAGAGAAAGACGCGACCGTCCACTCTGAGTGCTGCACTGGGCCTCAGCATAAACACACAAAACGTGGAAAGTGCGGCTAATGAAGCAGTCGGATGAAAAGGATGGAAATCGTTTGAGGACGCCGGCTTTAGAAAGTTGTCACGAGCTTGTGGACGAGGAATAATGACTTATTGCTCTGTATCCGTCTGACCTGACGGTTGATTGACAACGCACTCCCCCCCCCCCCCCCCCCCCCCCCCCCCCCTCCCGCCCAGGCTGTCCTCTGCCCGTCGGGTCAGCGGCGACCTTGTGCGGCCCCTGCCCTTTCTTCTGCTGGTCCAGCCGAAAACTATACTGAGGCCAGCATCAGCTGAAACATTTTCATATATTATCTGTTGGAAAACACTAAAATATGAAACGCTTTCTTCCAGCCAAGACGTTTGACGCAAAACGTATCATGCGTTCGTGAAATAGTTTATCAGCGGAGTTATTTCTTTCGAGCGTGACAGTACGACTTGCTGCACGCACCTGTGTATGCTTTGGTGTGCGCGCACACTCTGATTCTTTTACAAACCACTGTATACTAAGAATTTTGTACAGCCGAATTTGTACGATCGAAACGCTAATACAAACGCTTTGATTTGTAAGATACGGCTTTACAAAAATGTTTGGATGGTACAAACCGGCATTTTGTAAGGAAAAGAGAACGCTACAGAACGAGTTACTGTTCTCGATATTGTAACTGTGTTCAAGACCAGGAATGGATTCCAGTATGACTCCCCGAAGGAGCCTGTTCGATTCTTTTGTCGCTGCCCATTTCGTTTCGATACAGTACTTTCCGACTTGCGAACAATGTAGCGATGGCCGACTGTTGGTTGCCAAGTGACGGCGGTCTACGGTACGCCCGACAAAGACGTCAGCATCAGAGAAACTGCAAAACATGACAGGGGAATAAGTCAAACAAAAGCTATTCGTCCTCAGCCCCGCATAGTTTCCCTCTTTTATTAGCGAGAAATCGAGGCCTTCTGTCAGCTCGGTGAACCACATCGCCCGGCACGTAGACACAGGGCCTTGGCCGGGATCCCGCAGGCGTGGATCCAGGGCTACTCCTTGGCGGGGCAACATCGCCTAACCTAACCTGTTGCCTATCTTAAGGCGGAAAATTGTGCAGCTTGACTACCTTACACGAGCTTGGGGAGAAAACGTCCGATCCCCCCCCCCCCCCCCCCCCCCCCCCAACCTGGATCCGCGCCTGATATCCAGGTGGATAGTGTACTGTACACCGCGGAAATAGGGTGGAGGTCACAACTATTTGAATGCAAAGATGAACATTTTTAACAGTTCACGATTAATTTTGGTTTTGAGCCAAAATGAATCCGATTTTTAAGGGATTGAATACGTCGCTGTTATCAAATCAAGAGACAAAATAATGGAACGTCCTGACATCCCGCTCTGTTCCAGAGAAAAATTAAACGAAAGAAAGAAAAAAAGGAGTCGGTGACAGAGATGCACTAGCCCCTTGATGAAGAACAAAACGGTCGCGTACAAAGAAATTGAGCGGTGAAATAAAAAGAGCACCTTCGCGGCCGGTGAGGAAACTATCGCCACACAGCCATTAGGGTAAAAAGGCGCAATCCCCCGACAACCTTCAATTCTAAAAACCATAAAAAGAAGAGTCATAAACGAACGAGCAGGAGTGGTGACAATGATGTGTCGGTTGGCAAGCAACAGGAATCCTTCTGCCTGCCCCCAGCGTCAAGGTCACCAAGGAATGCGAGGGCGAAAGGGTAGGGAGGGGAGGGAGGAGGGCAGGTAAGAGGCCAATATGGAGAGAGAAACATGGCAAGGATGCGGAGTAGAAGTAGAGCATCTGAGCAAGCGACTGAATATTAATTATTTTTGGAAGTGACTACGAATACAGTTTACTGGATCCCTCCAAGCAGGGCAAAATAATGGAACGCACAGAAACTTCCCATCTATAAAAGTCAACTCACGAAACGGACAAAGTCATGTAAATTAAATAAGAGCGAACTGAGCGGCAGGCCATCCAATCAGTCATTTGTCACTGGACCTGACCTGCTAGTGGTGGACAGAGCCTCAGAGACGTCTGGGCTGCTGCGGTAGTGTCTTTATGACCAGTCCCTCGAGGCTCGACATAATCACTGGCGAAAACCAAGCCCTGGGGATTCTTCTGTGTGCAAACACATAACGGTACAGCACCGCCTATACTACCAACCCTTCCTGACCAGACTTGCCCTGCCCTATCCTGCCCTTGTCCTGCCCTGCCCGCGCACGACCTGCCCTGCCCCGCCCTGCCTGCTTCGCCCTCGCCCACAGACCCTAGCGGGACAAAGGGTTCACAGCAGGCCAGCAAGGATACACAGAAACTTTGGCGAAATTCCTCGACCCCAGCAGAGTGTATGCGAAATAACGAATAAAAGCAAGCTGCACGTGAAATTATTTCAAGTTCGATATTTTTGGGGGCGATGTCATCTGAGTAATCAGAGAATTAGTTTTCATTTCCTTTCTCGAACAGCCCCAAAATACAAAAATATGTGATAACACAGTTGCCAACCCTTTTCCTCGGGCAAGGGCCCTACCAACTCGACCTAGACTTGTAGTCTTACTTGAATCTTTGCAGTGCGAGCGCGGTGTGGATCCTTCTCTGCTCTGCTGAAGCTGCTTTAGATGATCGCTGAGATAATTTCCTTCGAATTTCGCTGCCAGCATTGATGCTTTCCACCAACTGAAATCAAAATCATTCACGTTAAATTTTTGTTTGATGGTAGTGACGAAAACGTTTTCGAGGTTTTAACCGGTACAGTCTTTCCGTTGCTTTCTCTGCCACAGGTTCATTATGTCCTGTTCTGTCACACCCCGTGACCGTATCCATTGTAGAAAGTTCTTTAACCTTTCCACAAAACGCTCGCTTACCGGGATCTTTTTGTGATAAAAAAAAAGTGAATATTCGGAGCGGACACTTCCGCGGAAAAAAACGGTAACACATAGTTCATTCACCCTGGCGTTGCAATGCAGAGCGAGAAATAAAAAATCAAGATCACCTGGTAGAAAAACGGTCCTGTTGTTGTTAGTCTGTGTACTGCCTCTTTCACCAACAATGACCATTTCCTACGAACGACACACAGCATTTTTGATCCCCTCAATTTGGACGCCGGGTACCTGTCTCTAAATCGCCCTCCCCTTTCCCCGTTGCCACCAATTTCTTCATGGCTATCGATTTCATTCGATGCAAATTTATAAAAGATGCCTGCTATGTACATCGATCCGGTAGGACAAATCTGGAAAAGTGTTTTTTCGGGACCGGATCACAATTTAAGCAGCCCCGGCTTTGTCGACATGAAAGTAATTCATCGCAAAGGCAATGGCAAAACTCGAGAGCCATGAGGGCGCGCCGACATAGGTTTGTGTGTTCACGCCGCCGATGGGGCCCACAGGTCCAGGAGTGACCTGGTGGTGACCTCCAAACCACCCCCATTGCCAAACCCCGCCCCCACCGCCGCGGGGCCATGCGATCCACTGCCACTCTTGTTTTATTACTCGTTCGCACATTTATTATTTGTGTGACGGGTTGGATATGGAGTCCGGACGAACCTTTATGTTCCACATGCGAAGATCGCAAATAGCTTTGGTTGGCTGATGGATTTCCACTCTGGGGGATTTTCAATAACGCACATCCCGACGTGTCGGTCCGCCTCGCCTCCAACCAAGTCAGAGGAGACACGTCACGCCCGTCAGAGATCGTCTGCAAAATGTCACGAAACGTGTACGATCGAAAAAAAGATTTTTGTAAATTTTAAAATAGAGTAATTTGACGGAACTCAACAATACTGTCAGAATGAAGAGAACATTTGCTAGATTTGCGTTCCATCAATTAGCCATCCACAAACCATGGGAGCAGTCAAAGTGTTCGCTATTAATCGTGTTATGATATTGGCAATATTTTTTAATTTTTGCAATTTTTAAAAATCGTTCTTTATTTTTTACTATTCTAGAACACATCCAATCTACACTTACTTCATCAAACCATTCTCTCTAGCCAGAGAGCAATTTCAACCCCTTCACGAAGCGAGACCGCCACCGCCAGCATGTTCCATGCGTTCCGCCCCCATTTCCCCCTGAGCCCAGAGTTACTGCGCACGGGAAGGGGGACGCACTCAGAACGTGCGATAATGATGCACAGAGTGCGTACAGTAGCTGGCCAGACCGGGCCGAGCCGAGGCGAAAAAATCCGCTTAGCACGACCAAAAATATGAGGTTGTGTGTCATTGACGGGCCGAGAGGGAGGCTCGCACAGTTTGGGGGTTTTATGTGGCAGCAGGAAAGGTAATCCGTGCAAATTAATGTGGGAGGGGTGGCGAATACAGTCGTAGAGCGGCAGGGTGGTGAGTGTGTTGTAAAGTTGGAAACCGCTGTCCAACCTTAACGACAAAACGTGCGCCTCTAGGCTGCCCAACCTCCCAGCCCACCCACCCCGCAACTGACCGCCACACTAGTTGTTGATGTTCTATTCAGTTTGGCTCGCCAAAAGTACCTAGCGTGCTCCGCTGATAGGACTCCAAGATATGTCTGTTTTCTTATGACGGCACGAAATGTATGTGACCGACAGTCAAATGCGCTACACATTCTAGGTGAATGGAGGAAGACAACGAGACCAAACAACGTAGTGTTTGAGTCTTGAGTCATCGAGAAATTTCTCAAAGCCTTTCATAAAAAATAAAAAAGGAGAAAACAATTTTTTTGATTTAAATAGGTCCTAGCCCATAGCATTGAAGTAAGGAGCGAAAAGGAACAGGAAATCCTATGCGGTGAAGGATTAGAAATGAGATTAGAACTGACTGAAAAGCTGCGGTATCTTGGGAGGAGAGAGGGTTTTGGTTAGAACTGGCGCAAATTCAGGTACCTTGAACCGGAGTGACTTTAGACAGCGAAGCTTCTTTGGCGAACTGATTTAAATTTCGAGGTCGAAAATATAAACAGAGAAGATTTAGACCACACTTTCTCTAATAATAAGGATAATATTATCAATCTTTCAGTTGCCTCTTTAGAGGGTGGTTACTGTATAGTCTTCTCCCCGGTTTACGGCGACGATCCTCTTGCTCGAGCGCGCGAACAAGTCATACGTTGGCTTCCATACAGCGGCGCAACCCCTGACCGCCCTCTTAGTAGGTTTGGCACGTGCGACTATTCTGTCCGCACGTCTGCCGCAGGACTTCCCCACGATGCGCCCCTCTGAAAAATCCCCTCCCCGAGCCAAGCCGAGCCCCTGGAATAGCTAACTAGGTACTCCACCCCACTCCCAGCAGACCGCGAGGGAGTGGAGACGATTTTATTACGACTTGCTTATTCTACTTGTACGCTAACTCACTTTGAGGATTCTCTGAGCATTCGGTCTACCAAGGCCACGAAACTTTATGGAATGTATGACGAGGTCCTCTCAGCATTGTCGAGGTGTAAAAGTGAGAAGGAAGCTATCTTAACACTGGGTGTCAGCTGAATTCATGAATTCATAATGTTCAGCGTGTACTCGGGAGTAGGTGGACAAGGAAGTGCTGTCCTTCGCTTTCCGTTCCATCCATGACAATAAATTAAAACGAAATATAAAGATTCAGTACTAAGTTTATTATTACTCTTTGTATCAACTATTAGAATAAAATGATATTTCATATAATCTTTAGGTATCACAATTTGTTTGAACACAGTTCACAGACAATGTTCATAAGATAACATCAATTTCGGATCATCTTAGTAGAAAAATAGCTACAGGATTTAATTTACAGACATGAAGCAAATTTGCCGGAATACTGTAATGTGCTTCAAGAAGTCAGAGCCTCGTGGAATGGGTATCTTAAACTATAAGTGTAAATCCACTAATATGTAGAAAAACAAACAGCACACTACATGTAGGTTTCATTGGATCTTTCCTAAGAATTTCTCTTGAGATATGGCTTAAGTGGTACTTAAAAATCGCTCTTTCTCATCTAGTTCAGTACACATCTAGCCTATATGAAATGAACACCATGTGAAACTACCCACTCGCGACTACATAATTGAATGTATCCGCTAAGTAACCAGAAGCTTTTGACGAGCCATTCTGAACACACCCTTAAAATTGGGCAAATGCAAGGAACGTAATTTACAACGTGCAGCCTATCTTCTACTAAATATCTATCATCCTTTACAGAGATACATTACAAATATACAGTACAAGCAAATGTACACAATACATAATTATGCCACGTCGATGAGGCGAAGCAGGCAGTCTTTGGAATAGAGGGGGAGATGGTTAACTTTGTTAGGGTACCACAACACCAAATGCATTCAACAAAAAATTGATACGCAAATCCAAAACCTTAACCGAAAGTCATAAAATCAACTAAAACATAAGAATAGAAAGGTATAACATTCTACTCAATGAATACTGCAAAACTCCGAAACATTCTCTTAAAAACAAAAGATCACAGCCAGGATAGATTTTACAAACTAATTTTGTTACATAGAAAGTTTCGAAGAAGAATTTAGGTGCCAAACAAGGATTAATGACAGGATTTTGACCGAACTAAGTATATTTCGTTCTCAAATTCATGTGGCATTGGTCGGTAGTGGCGGTGGTGGTACGGGTGGCGGTGGTGGGCGGGGGCTAGTAGGGCCGCCAGACATGCTTGTGTTGCTGGTGGGACGGCCTGATAGCGGGGCTCTTGTGGCACTCGGTCGAGCCGATGACGGCCACCTTGTCCTGCGGGGACCGCGGCCTCCTGGGGCTGTGCTCGGCCAGGCTGCGACCGCTGCTCCGACTCAGGCTGGGCGAGGCGGGCGAGGGAGGCGTCCCCAGCGAGACGGGCAGGCCGGCAGGCCGCACCTGCTGGAAGGCGGACTTCACCACGTCGATCATCTCCTCCGCCTCGGAGCCCGAGTCGCTGTGGTTCGAGTCACCGCTGCGGTGCGAGGAGGGTCTTCTCCGGCGGGGCGGCGGCGAGGCGGTGCGCGGCGACGTCCTGTCCGGGGTCACCACCAGCCCCAGGGGTGAAGGCTGCCCGACCAGCGGTGCCGAGCTGAACGCCGAGTGCGGCGACTTGTGCAGGAGGTCGGCGGGCGGCCCGTGGGGCAGCGCGGGGTACGGCAGCCCGGGGAGGTAGCCGGGGGCGGCAGCGTAGGCAGGCAGCGCGGCCGCCGAGGCGTGTGGATGCAGCGCGTAGAAGTCTGGGGGAAGCGGCTGCTCAGCCACGCCTGCAAAAACAACAACAACAAAAAATAGCGCGTTAGTCCAGTGGTCTCGTTCAACAACAACATCAGCAAGACGTTAGAGCAAGGGTCTCGTTTGCGCAGTGTTACAACCCCAGTCTCCGCCCTTTACGGCGCTCTGCCACTTGTTAGAGCCATGTCTCTCTCTGCCTCTCTCTCCTCCTCCCACTTTTACTCTACTATGTCCCATCTCTCTCTCTCTCTCTCTCTCTCTCTCTCTCTCTCTCTCTCTCTCTCTCTCAGCCGAGCCCGCGCGCGCCTCCGTCGCTCAAAGGATGCCGTGTATCGTGTACACAATCCCTGCGAAACCTCTACACTTTTTCCCGCGAACTTTCAAACATAGCCTGACGGGCAACGAAGCGCACCGAGCTGGCTGGATGCCCCATTTAATTGAAAAGCAAGGCGGTTGGACCTGGACCCGCACTTCGGCCATGATAAACTTGAGTCCCTCGCTTTTATCTCTCACGTTGGAAGTTACTCTTCCGTGGCGTGGCGTGGCGTAACGTGGTGAGGCGCGGCTCGCCAGTGTCCGGCTCAAGCGTAGGTGTTATGAAGCTCGGTGCTGGTGGGCGGTCTGGGTGGAATGCTTTTAGCCGGATATAATGGACGGCAGTGAAAGCTCCGCGCACAGGCAGCGCTCTCTACCGGAGCCTCACTGGAAGCTAGCGGGCCGATTGTCAACTGTCCACTGTCCATAAGCAGAGCGTAGGGACCCTAAGCAGAGCGGCCTGGCTGACTTCCCGTACAGAGGAGCAAATGAAACTGAAGCTTTCCTTTCATGCAACGTTTGGCAAATATTCTGGAAACATTGAGGAATTTTGTGCTTTACGACAACATATATTCATGCCGACATGAACCTATGCTAAGCATGTATTAGTTAGTGCTTTTGTTGTTCTTAAGGTGCCAGTAGTACACTCCTACAGACAGGTACCTCACGCCCTGAACTCTGCAACCCTTTCCCGCAACGACTGCTGAGGAGCAGGTAGGAGGTGGGAGCCGCGAGTGCAGTCAGGACCCTGCCAAAATTTTTCGCAATTTCTCTCGCGCGCTCCTCTTTTTTTCGGCGAGCATATTTCAGCGTCTCCCTGTGTGAGGAACGGCCACAACTTGTACGCACATACGGAATGCCTGACCAGCCGTCGCCAAATGGAATGCCGACAAGGACTGTACGGCGGGTGAATGAGTGGGAAAGAGCGCGAGCGAGGCAGGGAGAAAGGAAAGGTGGGAGGCGGGGGAGGGAGTTAGGGGAAGGGAGTTCGACGGACTAGGAAGGGGATGAAAGCCTTGGCAGGTTGCATTACGCAGCAACCATGCGACCAGGGGGCGAAGAATTAAAAGGTGTCGAATCATCTATTGCCACTAGTAGTATAGTAGTGTAGATCGCCGTAAACCCAAAAGGTTTCGAAGATTAAGGAGAGAATATTGTTCTTGGTTAATGGTTGGTAGCTCTGGTCCCGCCCCACTCACATAACGCGGGCCGGCCGCGCATGGAGCGCTCATTACGTCACTCAGAGAGGCACCCCGCCGCAGCCCCGCCCGCGCCGCGACGCCTCGCATGGTCTGAGAGCGACGCGGCGGGGCGGGGCGGGGCGGGGCGGGGCGGGGCGGGGCGGGGCGGGGCGGGGCGGGGCGGGGCGGGGCCGGACGGGGGTGGCGTGGCGACCCAGTGGGCTAGCGGGTCCCCGCAGCGGCGCACCAAAGAGATCCCCAGCTCACCCCCTCTCTGTCGACCTCTGAGAAATTTTCTCCCGCGCGGGCAGTATTTGACTGGCCATGCTGCTCGGCTCGGCTCGGCTCGGCTCGGCAGAGAGCGAGCCATGAGTATGCCCGGACACGGAGCAAGCCAACCTTTCCGGAGCGCCGACTTATAAAGTGGGTTTGTATCGAACCGCGCGGCGGACCAAGAGCACGGGATTTCACTCCACCCCCACCCCTTTTCCCTACAGCCCCGTCTCGCATCCCCTGCTCTGAGTACGGTGCTCACCGATACAGAACCAATGCTGCTGCACAGAGACCTCTAACACGAGTACCTCTCTTTCACGTCCTTCCCCACGGCGAGCCGAAGATACCCTTTTTGATGCATCAGTCGACCGATGTCTGCCGGACGGAATCCAAAGGATGCTGCCGAGAGTCAAAAAGATGCATCCCCAGCACCAATTTGATCGTGGGGGAGCATCTATTTGATTGCGTCCGGCAGCATCGGGCGACCGATGCTCCGCAGCATCAAAAAGGATACCTTAGGCTCGCCGTGCCCCCATGCGGATATCACCTCATGGTTCCCATTCACCACCCCCTTCGCTGTTCCCGAGATCAGACCCGCCGTATTCCCCCCCCCCCCTCTTTCCCCGGTCTCCTCCGCGCTCTTCAAGAACCAGGACAGTGGTCGACAGCTAAGAGACTTACTTTGTGATGCGAAGAGCACCTCAGACGACATAACAACCGAATGAGACGGGCAAAGGAACCGGGCCGCTTGCTCTATTGGCATCGAGGACCTCCGCTGGCTGCCCTACTCGACAAACTCTCGAAACAAGAGCCCCAAGTCGTACATTTACATCGAGATCAATGACGAGACTCCCTAATCAAGTACACAGCAAAAACCAAGCAAATTCTAGCAGCCGCACTCAGAAACCAAAGTTGTTGTCTTCTCTTTTAAAAAAAAATTTTGGACGGTCATTTCAAAACTCGTTTCTTAGGTATTTGGTCATTTTGAAATAGCCCTCAAAAACTATTAAAACGACAGATGGAGCGAATCCTGTACCAGATTTCTTGGATTTGTTACCGTGGCGCAGGGTTCTGGATTTTGTAATTAATGTCTGAGGAATCAGAACCAAAATGCTTAAAAAGTTAGAGACCCGTCATCTCCACGGCACTATATCCGGCGCGTCAGGAGCGGGCGCCTCTTTAAGTATTTAAAGTCACTCGCGAGCGGAGTACTGACAGTAGCGCAATGTAATCGAGGAGGAAATGCCATGTCAACGCGCGGCGTGGACCGGCGTGGCCGGCCATACCGCTATAAATAATAGAGGATCAATCAGCCATCGACCTGTAATGGGCACGAAGAGACACGTGAAATACCTTCCAGCGACCCGACCCGACCCGGCCGTGCAAACCATGGGAAAAAAAAAACCAAGTAGCACGGAACGGGGCGGCAGTGCTGAAACGGCGAGACAGGCCCAGAGTGGAATAAAAAGCGAAAAATAAGAGAAGAAAAAAAATAAAAACAGGGGAGAAAAGACAGAAGCGGGGAGCAGCACGGGGATGCGATATTGACACAAATGGGCAGCGAAGGTAATAAGAGCGCGTGGAGGGGGGAAATGACAATATTTTCACCCTTGTCAGGACACGTTGACACGTCGTAGCCACCCCTGCTGCCCT
>CABIKL010001345.1:0-15818 GCA_902196195.1 Aptinothrips rufus | reverse complement strand
AAGTACGGTCGCACCAGGCAAATTATTGACCGGTGCAAACTGTAGTTTTCACCGTGGTTTTTTCTGGCAGTGAATAGGCTACTAGGGAAGCGCGTAAGAATAGGGGGAAAGAAGGGTAGAGAGATGGGAAAATAGCGCCATGTCATTTGCAGACGGTCCCGTACCTAGAGGGGAGTGGGGGGCTGTCGCTTATCCTAAATACGCACGAGGGGAATGTAGCGAACAAATGAACGCGGAAAACAACCCGCAAGCGACCGTAAATTAGATTACGGCACGTCACATTTCGTTCGCCATATTCCTGCCAATATTATTCTGGAGGAGTACACCTAAGGCTGCTAGGCTATGCTAGGCTACTCACAGTATGCTGTTGATGATCCCAGTACTAGCTCGCCGAGTGATGACCATCAGCTTCCTCCCTCTCCATAACAGCTCGCAGACTGTTCTCAAAAGTACAGGCGAACTGGGTCGGCGGCGGTCGGTGGCCATCACGAGCGAAGCAGAGCGAAGCAGAGCGAAGCAGAGCGAAGCAGAGCGAAGCAGAGCGAAGCAGAGCGAAGCAGAGCGAGGTAAACACACCTACTGGTCAGATCGTGTGGTGGCTTGGTGACGGTCGCTAGGTGACAGAGGTGACAGACACGAGACGGGACTCAACAGGGCTACTGGTTGCCCGTTCTGTTTGATCTGCGCGACGGAGGCAACGGAGATGGAAAGAGAGGGGCTTATGGGAAACACTGTGGTGGGCGTATACCACTATACAGAAAGAAACAGCAGGCTCCGCCTCGCACCTGTGCCGAGAATGTAAACAAACAGGCAGGTCAAATCAGTCGCAGCGTGTTGGGCGGGTGTGACGTGTGTTCAAACCTTCCGACTGTCGTAAATTTACAAAGCTGGATTAGTGATTACTTTTGTCGTGGAATTTTTCATGATTTTATAGGATTGTCACCGAGCAATGGCAATACTTGTCGAATAGGATATTCCAAAGATGCCTGAAGGGGAACCGTGAAGTACAAGCCGAAGCACACATGCAAGGGCAAGGGGTTGCGGAGGTAAAGAGGAGGCGGGTACACAACCACCCCTTCCCTCGCCCTTTGTTCGTGTATTTCGGCTTGTTCTTCGCGGTTCCGCTTCAGGCGTCTTTGGAATATCCTATTAGGCTGAAAAGAGACACTTTTGGAAATCTACGATAGATCAGTCGGAGATTATATTTTCTAAATTTACAACAGTTTTCTGAGAGTGGTGATGAGCGGCCCAATGCGGAGGACCTTGGCTTCGTGACTGATAATAGATCATATTATGCGCTCTCTTATCGTGTGCATGTACCTTCATGTTTCAATGATTATAATTTTCATGGCGTCATATAATAATTAGAAGAACACTACAAACGACCAAAGTTTCCCTTATTACAAAGTGACACTTTCGTCCGATGTCGAATCTGACCTGTCCACACGACGGCATGCAAACAAGCAGTGAGGGGAGCATCCTAATCACAGCTGAGGGTTCATCCATAAATAACGTAATGCATCTGCGTGGCATTTGGTCTCTCTCTCTCTTTCCTTCGTACAGTCGATATCGTCCTACTACTCTTTCACCATGATGCTGCACGAAAACAACGGAAAGGGCGAATTCGCGTAATTCTTTGCACAAACTTCCTCCTACTCCTACGCATCTCACGTAATTTATAGAAGGCCCCTGATTGTAGCGTCGCATCTTAACAAGCTGGTCAGGGAGGGTCAAAGCGTCGCGAACTTCCCTCGGAACTTCCCCTTTGCGACCGCGATATCATGCCCCCTATCTTCTGAGGCGCGGTTTACGCATTCTCTTTAGAAAGAGTAAGTAAACACATAAAGCGCGCGCCCGATCGGGCCCGATCCAACAGGGCGCCGGAGCGACAAACTCTTAAAATAACTATACATTGTCTAAAAATGCCGCATGAGTCTAGCAACAAAACGAGGGTGCAATGGCTCGTCGAATGGCTCACTTTTACGAGCCGAACTGGTTATCATTTCCAATTTCTTCCTCAGCCGTTATGTACATTCACGGTTCTTTCGCTGGGTGGGAGAAGGAATGGGTATGGGGCTGGGGGGGGGGGGGGGGGGGGGGGGAGATAACCTGGACGAGGTGAGGGACACCAACGTCACGTGACCAGTGCTGCCAAAAAGTGTACAGAAAGTGAATTTTCGTCCTCTCACCTGACTCTAGTGGAAGGCGTGACAAAAAGATTTCCTTGCACGTGACTAAGATAGATAGAACCCGAGCGCCTAGCCACGTGACCCAGAGATGAGATAAACGAGGAGCATCAGGGTCATAAAATGGTACGCACATAGCCAGTATTTGAACCTACGACGTTAATGTCGACGAGGACGGTCTCCTCAGTAAACAGGCCGAGATGGTTGGTGATGCGTTCAAATGCCGACTTCATTTGGACCTGTTTCTGACCATCCCCCACGTTTGGTGGCTTGTCCACACCAACCGCCGACAAATGACGTCCCAAGTCACGTGACGATGCTGGCTCTCTCTCCAAGAGCAGCGTGCCAGCCATGGCGCCAGCCAATCGACGCGCTGTTCTCCTCATTGTTAGCCCGTTGCATAATTGTAGCGTATTTACAACCTTGTTTACTCGGCACCCAAATGAGGTGTCGTGATAGGATATCTCACATTTCATCCACTCCAATCCATTCGATGGCGAAGCTAGCTGTCACGAACTTGAGATAAAGTAAAGAACGCCGATAAAGTCCCTCCCCTTCCCTCGCCTTTGGAGGCCAGCAGCATCGTGTTTACAGGAAGTCAAGTGGTCAGGTCCGGAGTCCGGAGTTAAAACGGAAGTCCTGCCCTGACCAGCCCCGGACTATACGACGGGTGCGATCTGGTACTCGGAGAGTTTCAGTCCTGCTATTCGAACGTTTGTTACTCCAGATAGAGTATTCCAAAGAAGCTTGAAACAGATGACAGAACTCGGCAGGAATTACAAAACATCCAGCCCGATCCAGCCCCTCGCCTGTGCAGGGGCGGGGAACGCAGTACATCCTCCTCCCAACCCTCCCTGGCCCGTAGTTTTGTGATTCTTCTCGATTTCTTACTTCCGCATCAGGCTCCTAACCCAACCTTACCATATTCGGGGCATCTGCGATTCCAAGTTTACGCACCTGAGTTGCTGTCACTTTTGCGTCTGTATTTGAAATCTCCCGCCCTGGTCCACGCGGCGGGAGCAGATCGCCTTCACGCCCCGGCTCGTGAGTCCGAATGGATAGCAAACATCCGCAGGGGTGGCGTCAGCTGGCCGATCGGGCCTGGGCGCCGGCCGGGGCCGTCCCGCCGGGACCGAAAAACATGTTGTGTGTGAGCCTTTACTTCACCGGAGCACCGCGCCCCGCCCCGCCCCGCCCCGCCCCTGCGGAACACAATGAGCGGACGTCCCTGCAGGTCACGGGCAAGTCTCGTGCCGCGCGACGGCGGTCAGGACATTGAGCAGGACAGAATGAATCAGAATGAATGAAAGGTCGTTTACTAAGTAGTGCGATTGTTTTGCCGCTACGCCCTAGCCCCCAACCCGCCTCACCCGGACGCGAAGTGACCACCGGTGACCACCCAACATCATCTCCTAAGTCTAAATTTCTCAGTCATGTTTCCTTTTGTGTTCCAGTCATTCAGTGACTTCCCAGAACATCATCTGTCTAAAGGTCGTGGCAGAGTTATTTGCCCTCTGCGATGAACGACTCTCTCCGTCGTCTAATTAGGGGCTGTGCATTCCCATTTTTAGTTCATTCTCCGTCGTACCCCTTCTTCCCTCCCCGTTACCTTATGCCCCCCGCTTTTCCCCGGTCCTTCTGATGATACGTGGTTTATGGATGGACCCTCACCGGTGACGCTTCTGCTCTGGGTCGGGTCGGGCCAGGCCGGGCCAGGCAGCTTATTGCCAAAGAATGGGCGGCGGTCTTATGTAACAAACACTGCTCGGTGTGGAGGACGAGACCGCTGCGCTCTCACTCCAACAGCAGGATCTCGAACGGGGGAGGAGACTCATTGGTAATCTCACTCCTCCATTCGCACTGCTTTCATTTCAGAGCTGAGATCGTCTGCCTACAGGGTGTGGAAGCTGTAGGGGTGAGGAGCAAAAAGCACCCCTAGCACCCTTTTCCTTCACTTTCCTCCGCTTCGAGAAATATCGCATCTCTCGGCTCAGCTGATGTCGTGGAGAGGACGAAGTGCGGGAGCACGGGGCCGCCGGCTGATGCCCCCCCCCCCCCCCCTCCCCGTCCCTGTGCCGCCAGATCAAGCAACAAGTGCATCGCGAGGAGGATGAGAGGGGAGGGGGGAAGACCTCACGAGTCAGCTGCACGCGACCGGCATCCCGATCTTAACAGGCCCTCTGTTCGAACGTTAGTGCGATTGAGTCCCCCTCCTCTCCCCCTCCCCCTCCCGCCACCCCGGCCCCCTTTCTCCCTCACTCCCAGTGTGAAAATGAAAACGCTGCAGCAGCTCGCGGCCCTCGCGTCGCGGCGGTGAAGATGCCATGCCGGCCTGTCGCGGCGTCATGCCACGCCACGCCACGCCACGCCACGCCACGCCACGCGTCTCGTCCTGGACCGCGCGGACAAGACAGCACATTATTAGGAGAGGCCGGCACGGCGCGGAGAGGAAAATGATCATCTGGTTAGGTCTCAGCAACAGCTGAGCTCGTCCAGCGCGGCGTGGCGTGGCGTGGCGTGGCGTTGTGCAGCCTGCCCCGCTGCCGGCCGGCCGGGGTAGTATGACTGGCCGGTCCACCCCGCCGCCACGACACCACGCCACGCCACGCCTCGACACGCCCCACCGCGAGGTCCTTGATGGAATAAGTGGTTCATGCCATGTTGGCCGGGCAGGGCAGGGCAGGGCAGTGCAGGGCATGGCCGGGCGGCCTCGTCTTGTATCCGCCCTGTGTGCCCTGGGTCACATTGGGGGTGGGGTTGGGGTGGGGGGTGACATTTGGGTTGCGCTGTCTGGCATGTCGCCGCGGGGGTCGTAGGCCCGGCCGTGGTGGAGGAAAAGGAGTCCGAACTCCACAAAGTTCTTACACAAGACTGAAAAAAAGATCAAAGAAATCCCCTAAGTCAGGTAGGAAAGTCTAAAAGTTGTAAAGGTCAAGTCACGAAATCACTGTTTCGAGTTCAGAAGGGGAAATGTCCCGATTAAACAAACAAATTGCACGGCGTGGTCTCCGACCAGCTGGTGCTCAGGTCTTGTGTACCCTGGAGCACGCCGCGGACGCGTGGTCTTTCAATGGCTCCAGTCCAGTTCCCGGGGGGAGCAGCTAGGAGCAGCCGGGCGCGGGTGAGAGGCCCACATGCGTTCAACGTGTTTCGTCCCCGCTAGCTTCCTACTTGACAGCGATAGGTCCTAAGAATCGGGCCTGTGCGTAAATCACATGACGCACCTATTCACACATAAGGCACTCATTCGCAGTCGACCTGCCTCAACGTTTTCTGTGTGCTTGGGCGGAGACATGGAGAAACTTCCCTGAATTCGCGCACATGTTTCTTGCCTTTCCCTCGACCCTTCTCCAATTGCCCTACATGCTTTATGGACGGCCCTGTGGACCGGAGGGATTCGTTGTGAGGACATGACGAGGGATGTCCTCAGGATGACTGTCCAGTGTCCTGAGTGGCCCGGTGCTGACTGATGCCCTGACGCGCTCGCGGCCGAGTGGAGGTTCCACGAAAGATCATAACAACTATGAGCAGCCCAAGCAGAGCAGAGTAGGCGAGTCTGGAAGGGAGGTGAAATTCACGTCCTGTTGCAGTCAGAACACATGTAGGCCCTAGATCATTGGAAGAGGTTTGAAAGGTTTTTAAAGCTAGACTTTTTGATGTTTTCTACTTCCGTGCTGCAAGAACCCTAACTTCACAATGGGTCGAGATAATGCTTAATGATACTGAACTAAATTTCCAAAAAAGAAACTGAAAAAAAAAATTGCGGAATTTTTCTTCTTTTTTTAAAAAAAACTTGTAGTTTGGGGACTTTGGCCTAAGGCCACGGAGAGAAGTACCAGTATCAGTACTTTGACACTTTCCCGTAAAAAAAATGATGTCCAAAAGACATTGTTGCAATTGGTTACTGACTTTTCGAAGTCGTTTTGAAGATATTACTTCGCACTGGGCCTTGCTAGTTGCTGAGCGAAGCGAAGCCTACTAAGTTATCCACGAGACTATCAAACTTTCTTAGATGGCGCTTAAACACTCTTCGGGCCAGGCTAGAAGGCACGGCACTGCCCTGGGAGCTTTGTTTGCCCTCCCTCGTGACGGTGTGCTGATGTGAGCCGCTCTGTGTTGCAGATGTGTGGCGGCGCGAGCGTGAGCCGGGTGCAGATGGCCGTGGTGGCCCTGGTGGCCTGCGCCTGTCTGGAGGTCTGCCTGGCCGAGGCCAGGGCGGAGGCCAGGGCGGAGGCCCAGAGTGACCTCTTCGCCCGCGAGGGCCGCGAGGGCCGCGAGGGCCGCGAGGGCCGCCTCTACTCGCGAAGCAGCGCGGGCACCTACTGCGGCAGCCGCCTGTCAGAGGCCCTCAAGTTCATGTGCAACGGCCAGTACAACTCGTACTTCAAGACCAAGAAGACCCAGCCCCCGGGTACGTTCGAGGACAGGAACACCTACAGAGTCGGACACGTGTCGGAGATAGTAGGTATGGAAAGAGCCTCACGGAGAGAAGTACCAGTATCAGTACTTTGACACTTTCCAGAACACGGTAGAAAAAACAAACCCGACCCAAAAACTGAAAAAGGGATATCTTAGTTTCGATTTGAAGATCGTTTTGAAACCTATTTTAAAACGCGTTTCGAATAGCCTCCTATTCACTTTGATTGTGGGTCTCAAAATGCGCTTCACAAAAATATTTTTTCGCCCTGGGTTTCTGTATTGGGCAGCCACAGAATTTGGCGGCGGTCCGGCTTGTTTTTTCCCGTGAATACCCCTCAAACGAGCCCTCAAACCCATGTACAAGAATCCGAATTAAACCCATCGAGTGCAAGGGAATCCAATAGACGTCTAGGTGACGAATCCAAAGGACTTCCCTTCCGGTCATTTCGACATTTCTGCGACTTGAAGGAAAGTCTGTTGGGCCTCATTTTGACGTCTGTTTGAACACCCAGCGCTGTGAGGGAAACTAGACGAAATCTCCAGCACAACAGCTTATTAGCGCTTTGATCGAAAAAAAATTCTCTTTCTCTTTTTGATTTATTTTCACGGTCAGTTTGATCATTCTGGCACAAGACAATCGAGGTGACTCTAATGCTCGGCTCTGTTCCATTCTGACTGGTTAATGATGATAGGTCAGCTGCCTTTGAATGGCAGATGTAGGACGTTGGAGCTATCTCTAGATTGAGGCCAGCCCTGCCACTCTCCCTCTCAACGTCTCTGCGGTCAGCCTTCTCTAAGTCGACGCCCTTAGACTGTCCTCAGATGTTTCACAGCAGTCTGCGCTTACCTGTAGCTGATGGAGGCCGTTTTCATGTTCCAGATGAGTACTGGGCGCCACCCGTGCACCTGCCCTTCCGGGAGCGCCTGAGGGCCGCGGCCTTCCTGGAGTCGCGCACGAGGATCAGGAGGGGCGTCTTCGACGAGTGCTGCTCCAAGTCCTGCACAATCGACGAGCTCATGAGTTACTGTGAAAAGAGGGACTAGCTGCTCCTATAGCTCCTCGCCGCATCTCTTCAGCAGAGGCTGTAGGCCTACTCGCCGGCTGAAATTACTCCAGTGAGAAATGGGGGGCCGAAACGATTTCGACGACATCGTTCCGATCTATATTTTGTCTGTCCGACATCGTTTTGATATCGTTTCAGTTCTCCAGTACTCACTTGATCCACACCCTATGAACAGTGGCACGCTAAAGAAGTCCATCAGCGCTGGCCGATTCACATCGATGTCTTTAAACAAAGCCAAATCTATTGTCTATTCGTTATCTTTTACTGTGAAGGCCATCCTTATTTTTAATTGTGGGAGAATAACTGAACATTCAATTTAGATTTAGAAAAAACCTTTATATTCTTGCTTGCTGAAACTAAAAGCGGCTTCCTATTTTTGAACTACATAATTAGTCAGCTAATGACAAAGCCATTAAAGAAATTAAGTGTGCTTTAAGCGGCAATCCTGCTAAATTTCACATTTTCCCTCTAAAAACAATCTAACAATAGAGTATATTCACCTTTTTTAAAAGAATCAACTGTGCATATATTTTGTAGTCTTTTAATTTTCTCACCCTTCCTTTTTAAATGTTCTATATGTTATTCATGATTACTTCAGGAGTACAGCTCTTCTTGAAGTAAGGGTGTGTTTCTAGTGATCATGCTTCACTTAGAAGCTTGGAATACGTCCATTTGACTTAAACTGTGTAAGGCATAGTGTGATATTGATGTACAATCTTTATAATCAATTTGAATTTTTATTTATATGCCTCAACATCACCTAGCATCCACATTGCTACCATAACAGGGAACACTTGATTATATTCATAACTGAAAAGAGTGGTAGTATCATGATTTTTTTTAACATTCACCCAAAGCTTAGCAACTACTGTGCACTCAGCACCTTATCTTACAGATGTTCACGAAGTCCTTTGTCAGCTGTGCTGATGAAGCCGGTGAAATCCGAGTAAAGATACCGGGCGTATAGCGTGATATTGACTTATATATACAGACCCGGAAAAAGCAAAAGTTCTATGATAATATAAATGTTCCTGTACATTATTTTGTCTTGAATGGGCTAGTGATGTGTATTTATATTTTTGTTGCTTATATGACGTATATGAAGTAGGTGAGAAATGAGGTGATTTTAGTGTCATTGCTGTATGGTTTGATATTTGTTTGCATGTTGTCATTTTCAACTGCAAAATGATAATTGCTAGTGACACATTGAGTATACAATTGTATTAAATGATCCATGATAATGATCTCACGCTGAAGCTGTTGTTTCTCTTCATCACGAAAGAAATGCTCTCGACTGCATTTGTAGTAAGTGCTCTAAGACTGTTGGCATATCCCATTCGAAGTCTTAGAGCACCTTTATATTATTTTATTTCCTGTTTTGAGCTAAGAACTAAGTAAAGATAGGACATAAAGAGAACATAATTGCTATTTATATTCATTTTTATGACTGCTATCCTAATATCTGTGATGCATGCCACTATACTGTAGGTTAAAATTCCTCCTGTTCATGTGATCAATTTATACTAAGAACAGTTCCCAATAATGTGGTTATTGTAATGAAATAAAAGATATCAAAGCATGTCCTACACATGAGGATTGTCATTAACATCAAAACAGCAATGTCCTAATTTTCACTTATTCGATTTAGGATTTCAATATAGAAATTTAGGCACTTACTTGTGATAGAGAAAGTAGAAACACATTCTACAAGTGAGGGAAATCACAATCTTCAAAAGTGTACTGAGTGGTTGGAATGGACTCACTTTTGAAAGATGCCGCATTCACTTCTTTATTTCCAGAAATTACTGCAGTGATGTTGATTTTCCTATTCGCAGGGATTCCTGCAGATAGACACAGCTTTGTTTGGGGGCAGTTGGGGGGTGGGGGAATGCAAAGCAAAGCAGACGACAGCAAAGTCTGTGGTACGGACTAATTTGAATACTCAAATCACTCTTTTAGCGATTTTTGTGGTTTCTATGGTTACCGTTCTGCTCAGGCGGTGTGTAACAGTTCCTTTAGAATCAGGGTATTGAACTCCACCGAAGGCAAGATTTTTCCACTACTAACCGGATAAACAAAAAAGGTTCCTAGCAACCATTATCAACAAACGTCCTTTGTCTGTCAAGATTTTAAGGTTAGTGATAGATTATCGGAATTTCATTAATTTTCATTTGTTGACATAAAAAGGTGGTACTGTACTTAGGTGATGTACATAAACAACTATTGTACAGTGCAAATGCTAATTTTGTAGTTCTTGAATTTATAACCAAAAATATAGTACTTGTAATTTTCAGCCTTTTAGGTTTAGGGGGATGTCATAACTTAGCTTTCTTTCTTTTCTCATTATGTTTTTGTTTGCAGTTGAAATGGCATCAGACGAGGTTCCTCTCAAGAAAGAAGACGTCAGGAATCCAGCTATTAATCAAATCAAAAGGCTTGAATCCCAGGTTAGCCTTAATTTGACTTCTCTTTCCAACATATTTTCTTGATGTGAAACGAGTTTTTGTTAAAGTTAACATTATTTTCATTCAGGAAGAGTGGATATCTGAAGAAGAACTGTATACAGAAGGTAGCAGTGATGAAGATGACATGGCTTTGAGAACCAAGCGACGTGAACGTAAAGGAGGGAAGAGGGAAAAATCTGTGGACAAAACGACTCAGCCTTGTCTGTCTGGCGAACCCCTCTTAGAGAAACTTTCTGGTGAGAAAGAAAAAGATATTGCAGCTGATAACAATGTCACCTCTGAACAGGAACTTGATGATGATAGTTATAAGTGGCGTCCAACTCAAGGGAGTTTTAAATTAAAAAGCATTTCTGGAGTAGAAGACAAACTGCTTACAAAAATTGAAGATCCTACTGTTTCAAATTCATGATCTAGTACTCCATTTTTTTGTGGCGTGATATATTCAGTATTGGTTTCAACAATAATCTCTATTTTCAACTCATTACTGGACCACTGAATAAAGTCAGTATCTTATATTCCAATTATTCGTGTGCATTTACAGGATGTGTCTGTGAATTATTTTGTTTCTCAGAATTTCCTTATTATTTTATTGTGTACGCTTCACCGAATTCAAAAAAGCAATTGTATTGTTTGAAAAAAAAAATATCTGAGTTTTGTTTTGTCTAACATTACTCCGAGTCAGTGCAGTTATTCATGTAAATTTTATGCTAGATGGTTATGTGATTGTTGTTGGAGTAAGTATCTTGTGTTGTTTTGATTGGTTTAAAGAGCAGGTATATATCTCTATTATATACCTTTAAGGGCTGGGCATACCGGTTTTACCTGTTTCTCTTGTTTTGCTGTACAAAATAGTTTATATTATGTGTAGTTGATGCATGATTTAATATTTAATGTGCATGCTCTTCTCAGAGCTACGCAAAGTCATCCGACTTTGACCCATTTCGTCCGACTTCAGGTGAGAGGTGGAGTGTTTCTCATCTTGCTCGCCAGGGGTCTGATGAATTGGATCAAAGTTGGACAACTGAGTGTGCACAGTTTTGACTCCTTTCTTCTTAATGTCAGTGATCAGGCAGGAAGGTGCGATTTGCAGGAGCTGCTATGTACCTCTCTGACTAAAATAAAAGACCAGCACCTTGTGTGCTGAAGTCTAAGCATGAATTATTATAAAAGAAAGTCTTAATGTCAATGTTTGTTATTTGTAAATACTGAATTACTTTTTTCTCTTAAATTATGTCTTATTGTGCAAATCCGGTTTCTTTTTGAGGTAAGATTCTTAACACTGGTCACGCACTTGAGAAATTATTATACGCACGTGTTTCCACTATCTGATTATTTGACACCTTCTGAAAGTAGTTTGGGGATTTTTGCTTACTTTAGGTGGTGGAGAGGAGTGGTCAGAGGCTGACCGTGCCCCGTCTCTCAGTGAGGCGTATAGTCACATGCACAAGCTGGATGCCCTCCTCAAGGACTCTGACAGGCGGCTCAAGGTAGCTTATCTCAGACCTTATTCACATATTCAAATTTGTTTTGTGTATTTATTTTGAATTGCACAGGGGAAAATAGCTATCAACTGCAAGATCACAGCCCGTCAGACAAGACTTTATACTGAAGTTTATGATTGTCACCTTTGAAATGCTTGAGATTACTGCTACACACGAGCAGAACTGCAAATCACTTCACACAACTACAATCCAGACAGAACTATGAGGTTCAAGAGACTTCTAAATGACACTTCGACTTCTGTCGACGCTATTTCGACGTTATTTTAACTGTGCGTATACACCTGAAAAGGAGTACTCGAAAGTATACAACTGCAGTTGAGCAAGAAGGGCGTGCCGAACCCGAAAAAACTGTGCTCACGTAAATGATAGATGACCCCCGCTTGCACTCCCGTCCCGGACATAGGAGGCCCAGGCTGAGACGCTGCGAGCGCAGCTGTCGACTCGAGCGCAGCTGAGCGACCTCAAGGAGAAGGTCGGCAAGCAGAACATGGTGCTGTCCAGGAACTGGGACGCCTTCATGCAGCTCTGCGCAGCGACCGAGCCGGGGCCGGGGAGCGAAGCAGCGTTCGAGCGCGGTAAGGGCCCTCCGTAAATTAGGTACGGTAAGGGGTCTGGGCAAATGACTCGTTGGTTCGTTGGTTGCTTGAAGCACTCAAGTCTCAATTGAGCGTATCGCAAAACCTTCCCCTGCCTTCAGCGTAAGGGCGCGGGTAAAGTTAAGTGGCAGGAGAGACTCGATGAGATGAGATACTAACGTGTTCCAGCAGCTGGTCGTCGACGCAGTGAGGACGGCGCTGGGGACCTGGGGTACTCGGTGCTGCCCAGGATCGGCGGGGATTCCAGCCAGGACTCGGAGGATGAAAGTGTGCGTAGCCACTCTACTGTCACGCCATAGTGAAAAAGATGAGGGAAAAAAGGGGAGAGGGGCTGAGCTCGCGTTGCTCTCGATTACATACTAATTTCACGCAGAACTCGACGTTTCAAAATTCCCACTAAGGGGTCGTCCATAAATTACGTAAGACAAAATTGGGCCCTTTTTGCCCCACCCCCCCACCCCCCACCCCCCGGGCCTCCTTTGTAAGGCGAATAACCTAACCTCACCATGCTTTTGGTATAGGACCATAAGGAAGGCTCGGACCCCGTCCCCCCTTAAGAGCCTTGCGTAATTTATGGACAGCCCCTAATATTGGAAGGATTTAGTCTTGAAAGCGGAGTGATGTGCGGCGGTACTGAACTGTGACCTTGCAGCCGGACGCGAGCTCCACACTGGCCATCACCGACGAGGAGAAGATGAAGCTAGCCGCGCTGCTCCGCGACCTGGACTCCGGAGACTCCTCGGATCCGGGCTACAGTCTGGACCCGGAGGCACGCCGCTGCCTGGAGGACATCGACGGCAAGCTCAAGGTAGGCTCGAGCTGTGTCAGAGAGTGAGAGAGTAAGAGAAACACAATCTCCGCAGCTGGAATCTGAACCGACTATACGCCGACATGAGGCTATACTTTTGATATAAACGATCCTCCTACCAGAAAATATGTCGACACAGTTATAGTGGGTTCAAATACCGGGTCCAGCAGGATGTTTTTTTTCTTTTTCTCCCTCTGTATGTTTCGGTAAGCCCGACATGGGCCTGGAGTCTGGGGTTTTCACAATCACTGAGCATCGTGCTCTTCTCTGAGGGACAGAGTGGACAGAGCATCCAAACGGGCGGGCATCTTTACCGGGTCCTACCCTGCACTTCCCCTCTCCTCGCCTCTCACCACGTCATGGGCGGAGAGTATAGGAAACACCCGCCCGTTTGGATGCTCTGGGACAGAGCAGCTGCTAGCAGCGGTGTCAGAGCGCCTGGAAGGTAGGCAACCCAACGCAGGCGTGCGCTCCGGTTGCCTACCCAGCAGGCGTTAGCAGAGCCAGTCACCGGACGGGCGGCGCGGCGGGCGAGAGCGCTTTGCTCTGTCCCGTGCCACTGTTCCCCATTGACTTTGACGAGTCTCACAGGATCTGGCTCCGGAGGTGACGGACGCAGGGACGGCTCTGTCCTCGGTGCCCGGCGTGGCCAAGGGCGCCACTCGGCAGCAGCGCCTGGACGACATCGACCGCTGCTTGAAGGCTCTCGCTACCGCTGCGCTGGAAGTAAGGCTTACAAATTTAATTTAAAACAGAATAATCGAAATTTGACTTTTTTTATGCAGGTATTAAGAGACCGTTTATAAATTACATAAGACTTGGGATTGGTTAGGTTAATCTGGCACGGCCCCAACGCTTCTGCGTAGTCGATTATTCGAAATTTCTCCGTGGTGTTTCGCTGAAGCAAGGGCAAAGCGATCGATTCGCACAATACTTAGCCTAGCCCCCACCGCCCCTCAGAAAAGAAAGAAATAGAGCAAGGCGAGGCATACCTGAAATAATTTATTTCGTGGTGATTTTGTCAGGAAGTTGAGCCGGTAGGAGAGGATGAGGTGCGCAGGCTGCTGCGAGGTAGCCGAGGCCAGGACGAGGGTGCCGAAGAGCGGGGGCTGGACGTCCCGGCACCGCACGACCCCGCCAGAGTGGACCCCGCCCTGCTGAGCGAGCTGCTCCAGCAGGCCCGCCAGGAACTTCCCCACTTCCGGTTCCGACACGAGGACGAGGCCCGAGCCCAGCCCCCGAGCACGGCGCCAGCAGATGAGCCCGCCCACACTCCGAGCCGCGCGAGCTGAGCTGAGCTGAGCTGAGCTGAGCTGAGCTGAGCTGAGCTGTGCTGTGCTGTGCTGAGCTGAGCTGAGCTGAGCTGAGCTGAGCTGAGCTGAGCTGAGCTGAGCTGAGCTGAGCCGAGCTGAGCCGAGCCGAGCTGAGCTAAGCGAGCTGAGCTGAGCTGAGCTGAGCACCACTTCATTCTGAGCTGAGCTGAGCACCACTTCATTCTGAGCTGACCTGACCCGCCAGTTGCTGAGATGGCAAGAGGATCATGTCTTGGACTGACACTACGCATTTTGTATCTTAAATTTGAATAACCATAAATTAAACATGTTCTGAAGTCAAAAAAAGTATTGCTTTCCCAAGTCCTCTCCATCTTCAGCAAACCGCTGGAAATTTACATGTGGCGCACACTCTCTCTTTATTCTTTCTTTTTTGCAGTGCAGAAGTACCTGTTACTGTTTTGCCGTGTGAAGGTTCCGAGTGATTGTGGGGCACGTTCTAATGGAAGGGTCACGAGTTGATAAGGGACCTACTTCTCGTGGTTACGAGCGCGTTTCGTAGAAATACGTCGCCCCGAGGGGTCCTTGCCCCTGTCGAACGTCGAAAATTATATGCAAATGCACAAGACTGCTGAAATGAAGAAAACCACTGGACTCAGTGGAACTGAATAAAATTGAATGGCACCCACTAGCGTACAAAAAGTTTTTATTATCTTCAAACACATTGTATAAAAAAATGTGAGACGATTTCTCACGAAAGAAGATTAAATGCATGCGAGTCGCTGCTCTGCCCGGCGCTCATAGTTCATACGAAACAGACGACATAGAGTCCTTGTGACGCATACTGCTGCGACCCTAAACGAACGCGAGCAGCCAGCCAATAAACGAGCCCTCCGAATGGGACGCGCTCATATCTTAGAGAACCTTTCGGCTGAGTGGGAAACGAGTGCCTCAAAACTTTGCAGAAATTCACTCAATTCAATAAGTTGATTAAATTGAATTATGAGCAGAACAAAATTTGAATGAATTTTTCCGCGCACAGTGACCGTGCTACGGCGAGGCCTGAGGCCTAAGACCCCGGGGCAGGGGCTGCCGCTGGTGCGGCGGGGGCGGGCGTGGGGGCGGGCGTGGCGGCCGTCTCGTTGGACGGGGACGGGGTGGTCTCCAGGGTGGTGGTGCGCGGCGCCCTGCTCGTCTCCTGACTGCTGGTCGTCGGGGTGCGCGGCGTGCTGGTGGAGCCGCCCCCAGCGGCCGGGCCGGCCGGGCAGCAGCGGCTGCAGATCTCCCGCACCTCCAGGCCGTAGTCCTCCTGGCACATCCAGTCGCACACGTCGCGGTCCGTCCACAGGAAGCGGCGCACCCTGCACACGACATAGCGCGAGTCAGAGAGAGAGAGAGAGAGAGAGAGAGAGAGAGAGAGAATTTTGAATTTGAATTTCATTTATTAACGATTCTTACAAAAAGGCTGTGGTAAGCCCCGCTACAGCAAGAATCTGTTACACAGATA
>CABIKL010001344.1:0-15818 GCA_902196195.1 Aptinothrips rufus | reverse complement strand
GACCCAAATATAAGGGTCCGCGAAAAGATCCCTTATATTTGGGTCCCACATTTTGGGATCCTTCTGCCATGGGTAGTCGCTCAGATATCTTTCCGACATCGTCTCACCAGTGTGTGGTGGTGCAGTGCGGGGTGGCGGGGGGCCGGGGGCCGTGGCTGCGCTTCAAAGCGGTGCGGCTGCCCGAGCCGGTGCGGGACGTGAGCCTGGCCCAGGATCACGCCGTGGTGCTCACCGACACGGGCCGCCTGCTGCAGCTCGGAGGCGGCGACCCTGGACAGCCCAGAGAGGTGTTCCACGGGACATTCGCGGTAAGTCGCGTCGGAGCACACTCCACAGTGGTAAGCGTAGGCCTAGCCCTAGCACCCATTGAGAAATGTAGTAAAAAAAAGATACCGTTTCGATTTTGGTTTTGCATTTCCGACAACGATTCGATGTCGTTTCGATAAAGTTACAATTTCTGTTTTCATTTTGAATTTTCGATAAAGTTTCGATAACATTTCGATATTGTTGCGATTTCGGTTTGCACTTTCGATAACGATTCGATGTCGTTGCGACATCGTATTTCGCACTGGGAGGAGAGGATGGCACGTCACTAGCTCAGCGAGAACCGTCTTCACGCAGATGGCGAGCGCGGGGCCCACCTACACCGCCGCGGCCACACCGGATAACGTGGTGTTCTTCTGGGGCAGCTGGGCGGACGGCAGGCAGGTGGCTGCAGCGACACCTGCACCATCTGGACCAGCCCCCCAGGACACCAAACAAGCCACGGAGCTGCTTGCGTGAGTTGGTATTTCATGGCCGCATGCGCGGCGAAAGCCAAACAGAACGGGAAGTCCCAATGACATTTAATGAGGACTTCCCTCGATGCCAGCCTATCGTGTTCTTGATTTCGAGGGAATCAGCCTAGATGTCATTTTGACGCGTTCTTGAGAAGGCTTATTGAAACAGATGTGTTATGTTTCAAATATGCGAGTCCGAGTGAGAAAAAGGATGTGCACAAACGAAAACGATATTGAACCGACAAACATTTAATCGAAACGATATCGAATCGACAAACATTTAATTGAAGCGATATCGAATCGGCAAACGCTTTATCGAAACGATATAGAATCGACATCGCTTCTATTACGCACTTCTCACTGGTGTGAGTTCTCTCGTGCAGGCTGTACGCGTCCCCGCAGCAGATGGAGCGGGGCGAGGGGCTGAGCGTGGCGGGCCTCTTCGCGCTGCCCTGCTCGCTGCTCCTCCACGTCTCCACGTGCGCCCCCCTCGCGCGCATCTCCAGAGTCGCCGCTGCGGACGACAGGGCAGCCGATGAGGACGCGGAGTGCGACTCCTTGGGACCAGTGAGTGCTCACAAGCAAAACAAAGATTGGATTAAAAAAAAAAAAAGAACGTGGTTGGCCACCCAATGGATGCGATTTTTCCTCTTTGAAAACGAAGTAGGACTCATGCAGTCTCGAAATTTTGACTCAGTTGATAGCAAGCAGATGACTTCATTTCGGCCCTATTGAATATAGGGAAGACCGATTTTTGCTAGATGATGGCCTTTAATGTTAAATTACAGTGTAAGCTGTATTTAATTTATTGAGTTCTGCCTGTCAAATATTCATGATTTGTGTGCCTTTGATGGCTCGTGACTAACCCGGATCACACCTTCTCTACATTAAAGGCTTTCAGTTTTTAAAAAAAAATTCTTCATTTCATTTTTTTTTAAATTGTGAAGTTTGCACTTGGAAGTTTTATTTACAACTAGCTGAGCATGTGTGTATTGAATTTATGTTCCAGATTCCTGACTGGCTTCAAGAAGAGCTGGCACAGTCTGAAAATCCATGGGAAGGACCCCCTCGTTAAATCACTGTTTTGTCTTCTATTTCACCAAAATAAACTTGTCTATTTTCTTACTATAAAATTCAAAATAATTTTTTAAATGTGTTTGTTTTTAAAAACCATTGATGCATCGAAATATACCGAGGTGAGTTTAATGGAGTACTGACCGACAAAAAATTTCAAAGACAGATGAGATGATACAACTTTATTCATACAAACATTTTGCTCATACAGCATAAAGCAATAAATATAATGAGTAACAGGTACAAGTAAATAGTTAAGAAAGGCATTTGGATTTACATCATCGAATTATAATTCAAAACTAGAACAGTTCCTATCAACTGATGTATTCTTAAGTTCTTCAATTCTTCCATTTTGTTGTCTGTAACACAATCAACAATGCTTTCAGTTTAGACTCTTAGAAAATCATTTGAGGAAATTTAGATCGCGAAGCTAATTGATGAACTATCTTACCGAAACTCTTAGCACTCCCTCAGCATATAGAAAAGCTTCGGAACCAGGATGCAGAGTGGCTTTGTAACTCTGGAGGCCTTGACGATCTCGAAGGGCAGTATACCCCTAGAAAAAATTTATAAAAAAATTTATTACGAATAATCATCAACTGTAAGGGGAACATCAACCACAACAACACAAGTATTGATAAGTAAACAGCAACTATGCTATACTCACATCAATCACAGTCTTATGGCATCCAAGCTGCTGAGCAACAGCCATGCGTCTTTCTTGGTTATCAATAAATGCTAGATATTTGGAAAGAACCTCAGGTGGGGCTCCCTTGGAGTGGAGTTGAATAACCACCTTATCGATGGGCACAGCCAGCTTTAATTTTGAGCCACTTCCAAGCCAGTTCTAAAACAGGAAAATGAGAAACATGTGAAATAAATTAAAATATCTCTTTGCTGGGCACGGGCTAAACTTTTCAGACAATTATAGTATTTTAATTATGTCAGCATTTCTTATTTAAAATACTCACCCAGCAATTGATTACCAAAAAATTATTCTGCACTGCTCACTTTCAATCTGTTGTAATTTCACTAAGCTTAAGATATATTTGCTAGAACTGCAGTGAAAAAGAATACACTTACTTTGGTGACAAATACAGAATCAATATCCTGCCATGCTTTTTGAGTTGCTCTCTCAGACAGAACAGTCCAATGAAGTTGTCTGTCACAAACACCATGAAGTTGAGCCAATGAAAATGGATTAGTGGGGCTACCACGAGGATCGTCCCAGTGCAATCGGCATGCATGAGCTAAACACTCTACTGCAGATTTGCCGACTAAATCTTCATTGTCCATTGCACCTACTGCTTGCTGCCATTCTAGAAATTTGACCAAAAAAAAATTGTCAGGAAGAAGAGTTACAAGGAATAGAAAAAAAATTCTACATTTAAGGTACAGAAATACAATAACACTCACCAAGTAAAGCAACGTGATTTTGAGCAATTCGTTTTAATGCAGGATCTCCCTGATGAAAATGGCTGCTAATACATGACTTTAACTTTTGTATCTGCCGTGTTACATTTTGAGTTGCAGTGCATAATTGATACTGCTTCATCTGCAAAAAGTTAGAGACAATTTTAAATTGAGAAGATGATAAAATAAGGTGTATATTCACAGGGGCAGATATAAAACTATAGTTACTTACTGAAGCCTCTCTGCTTTTCCCAAGCATCCTGAAAAGTATCACAACCAGAGTTAAGCTGCCTCAAAAATCTAAATTCTGAAATGTTTTCTAGAACAACAAAAGCTTTAGATGCTTACGACAAAAGCTTTAGATGCTTAGATTTTTCGAAATGAGTACTTACACCAAGAGATCAGTGAGTTCCGCTGCCTGTAGCCTGGTGGCAAGGTACCTGGCATAATGAGACGCAGCTACAGGATTTGTGGCAAGAATCTGGTGCAACAAACTCTTCTTTAAAGTATGAACTAAAAAAAGGATGACCTACAAATAAACAATTTCAAAAAAAATTATTGATTGGCCTCTACCCTAGTAACAGAGAATCGTCACGGTGACGTCGCTTTGACGTCATATGGCGTCAAAATAACATTACTCTGACGTCATCTTGACGTCACAGGACGTCATTTTGACGTCACATGACGAATCTCTGTTACTTGGGTATGTTTTGTAAACAAATAAAATACAACAAAACACAAAAGCTTAAAATGTACGAATATATTTAACTCGTGTTTCTCTAAGAAATCATAAAGGTAACTCATAATCTTCTCAAGAAACTTGCTTCTAAAATGGCATTTCCGTCTCCTAAGTTAATGGCAGCATTCAGTAATGCTTGTTTGCTGGATAGGCTTCGGTATGGTTCGAGAGAGTGAGGCCGGCCAAGAAAAATGTGTCTGATGGTCATATCAACAGGAGGTTCATCCCATCTTTCCTGCAATGAAACAGAAAATCTCATAGAAATACAGGAAAATCCTATTTCTGATGACAGAGACTAAATTTGTGATAAATTATACTTGAACTTGGCGCTTCAGCATACGAAGCTCTTCCTCAGGTCTCATTTCATGTGTTTTCTTCTGATTTTCAGAGATTGAATCTGGTAGATCCGCTTCAAGAACTGCCGGAAGAAATTTGAAAATCACATTAGGAAGAGCCACTAGCACAGGATAAATTTAGAGAGTGAGAAACTGAACTGCCCATGGATTATCTTACTTGCTGTCAAGCATTTTTCCGATATTAGGGTATGAAGGGGTGGAGCTGTACTGGATGGTGTGGTGGGCGTAGATCCTCGGGAGGGAAAAACAAAATGGTTTATCAGACTTGAACTATAAACAGAGAACATATAAAAACACTGGCCTGTATACATCTATGAAGCAGAGAAATAATAGGCTGAAGAGTACCAGTGAGGGAATCGCTTGCTCCTCCGAATTCTTCTCCAGGAAGAGATGCTCGCACCTGTTGTGAGAGTCGAGCTGTGCCACTCCTTGACACTCCAAACAAACCTCCACTGGACTGTCGAAAATATTATTAAAATTAGAAAGATAAGAGGATATCAAGAGAAAAATTTAAGAATGATACAAACCTCGTCATCGTCAAAATTGAAAGATTTGATACTACTTGAGTTCCAGAAGTCATCGGCTTCTGCATCTTGCCTTGCCATTACACCGACTTTAGGTGTGTAGCTCTGAGTAAATAAGGCCTGTTGAAAGAAAATTGTTATAAAAATCATAGACTGAATGAACACTCATAAAAATAGGTTTTAATAAATCAACTTACTTGTTTACCGAAAACATAACCCCAATTCCTCCGTCATAACAGAAGATGTGCAACACATATATTGAATTAGCTCCTCCATCAACACCTGCGGCATAGTCTAGTCACCAAACAAAATCCCTTTTATAATAGAAAATCACACTTTCTTGTGTCATATGCGTTGTTTAAAGCAAAAAGAATCAACAAATGTTAAACTCTTAAGAGTGTAACCTATCACTGTCTGTCATCTGTCAGACTCTCCCCCACCACATCCTCCCCTACCACCACCGCTACCCCCGCTACCGCCACACCCATTCAAAATGCTGTTTTCTATCAGCTGGGACTGTTTACAGTTGCCAGCTGATAAGAGAAAGTATTGGACGCATAATCAAAGTGACCCCTGAACACAAGACATATGGATGTTCTACATTTTTCTCTCAAGAAGAATTTATTTTGCTTTTGCAGAGGTGTTATTCTGCTTTTTGAGTTCTGAAAATATACTGTCACTTTACTAAGCAGCTAAATATGTCTCCATCTATGATCTAAGGGAGATTATATAACAAAACTGCTTTCTGTAACTGCTGTAACCTAAAATCTTTCAATGTTTTCAGTGTGTCAGCATGTCACTTTTTAACAGAGCATTAAGGATGAAGAATCTTTGTAGAATATCGACTGCCAACATTTCGTTGATACAAAAGCGTTTGTTTGTCAGAAAATCGTTCTTGTCGGCTCAGTATGCTGGAAACAGAGGACTGGCAGAAAGTATGTTTAAATGTAATTTTTCCTTCAAGCGCTTACAATTTTTGTTTTCTTATTGTTGCTGTAATTTTCTGTTCCTCTTTTCAGATTTGAGTCTTCAAGACGATCACCTCACAATGACTTCACCTGATTCACCGGCTATGAGGTTCCACTATTTCTGGCTCAGAGACCATTGCAGGCAAGTGTTAGAATTTTTTCTTATGAAATCTTGCAACTTGTCCCCGTTGAATCAAATATTTCACCCTTCCATGCAGATTTCATGAAATTTCCAGTTGTTTTACTTGCTTGAATAAAATAATTTCAATATCATGCTTTCCAGATGCACAGCTTGCTATAATCACAAAACGCATCAGAGAAATCTAAACATATTTGATATTCCTTTCTCTATTCAACCCAAAGAATGTAAAATAGTGGGTCAAGACCTAGAGGTGGAATGTAATTATTTTAGCTCTTAATCACAAATTATGAATTTGAGGATTTAAAATAGTTTTTTAGCGATAAACTATTTCTTTCTCTCAGGGCCGGATGGACATAAGTCGAACTACCCATTATCATGGTTGGGCTTGCAGTCCTTCGATTCCTACAGTAATAGAGTTTCTGCCCCAACCCGCATCCATTGGAAGGGAAGTCCCGACTCAGTGGCTCGTGTTCCAGTGAAGTCATACCTGGGAACTGATGAGGGCTTAGCACAGCTAATGAAATCACTCACTTCTCTTGGAGTTGGCCTAGTGGAAGGTGTGAGTAAGGTTCCTAATTAATTTCCAACAAACCTAATAAAGAGAAAACAAAAAAATGAATAAAATTTTGATGCTTTACTTACAGGTTGATGCTACAGTTGAAGCCACGGCAAAGGTAATAACCCGCCTAGCTCCAGCACAAAAGACTCTGTTCGGTGATGTGTGGGAAATGAAGCCATCTGAATATCACGAGGATACAGCTTACTCAAATCAAGCTCTTGGTGCTCACAATGACAATACGTATTTTACTGAGGCAGCAGGGTAAGTGTCCTTGCTCCTTATGCAAAACTGTATGTTGTTGTCCTCAATTCAGGTTTCAATACTTATACATTAAGTTTGCAATAATTGTTATTTAATTCTTTCAGTCTTCAGGTATTCCATGTTTTAGAACACAAAGGTGATGGAGGCAAAACATTACTTGTAGATGGTTTCCGTGCGGCTCAAAATGTTAAAGATGAAGATATCAACAGTTTCCAAGTTTTGGTTGAAACAAGTATCCAATCTGAATATCTGGAAAAAGGACAGCACCATTGTCTGACTTCCCCTGTTCTTCATCTACATCCGATCACGGGGAAATTCCGACAGATCAGGTAAATATTGTTCATAATTAATAGTTATAGAATACCTGTTGGAAGGTAATTGGACAATATTCGAGGCTCACATCACAATCCAAACATTGCTTGAATAATTTTTAATTTAAAAAAAAAAAAAAAAAAGAAACTGGGATATGAACCCTAGACATTTTTCTGCAGGCTTAACCCTATCCTTACCTTATCCTGTTTCTAATTGTTACAGATATAATTTATACGATCGGTCTCCTCTAAACACGGTTCCGTTCGCGAAGATTATGGAATGGTACCATGCCATGAGCTTGCTGTCCAAAGCAGTTCGAGATCCTAGCGGGGAATGGTGGTTCCAACTGAGGCCCGACCAAGTCCTGTTCGTTGACAACTGGCGGGTCCTGCATGGCCGCAGTGCCTTCACCGGACTCAGATGGGTGGCTGGCGGCTACATCTCGCGGACTGACTACCTCAGTCGAGCGAGACTCAGTGGAGCCCTGCCCCTGGACGACTAGACTAGCTCACATCACATGCTCGTCCTGTCCTATTCATTGCCAGTCAACTCAGCAGTATATTTCTCTCGCAAGAGGCCGTTCATAAACTACGGGACCGATTTCAGGCCACTTTTTGCGACTTTTTGACCCCCTCCCCCCTTACGTGACCAATCTAACCTAACCTCACCATGTATTGGGGATAGGGCCGTGGCATGAGGCTACCCCGACCCCCCATAAAATCGGTCACGTAGTTTGTGAACGGCCCCCAAGGCGGGAACAGGCTGGCTGCAGCAGATAAGACAGTTTCAGAATATGGACCAGCTAGGATCTTTAGCACCTATAGCTAAGATACTTTAGCTATGGCAGCCAAACTCGTCAGCTATAGTAGTTAGTCAAAGCCTTAACTGCATAGATAAATCTTAGCTACAGCTGCTAAAACTCTTAGCTGTCCATATTCTACAACTAACTGCCTTCGCTGCTGCAGCTGACCTGTTCCCTTGTTCCCTCCGTGCGTGTGCTCGACAAGATGTGATTATTTTATTTTTATTTTTTTGACTTATGACTTGTAATAAATTAAATGTAATGTACAGACAGGCATGGTATGGTAAGCGCCGCTTTTTATCATCCCCGTCCATATTTGAAAGGCAGAGCCAGATCAGGCCAGGCCTTGGGTTGGGCGGAACGCCTGGGAGATAGGCCACAACATGTCACCCGTGCATTGGTGCTATGATTTTGCCTATCCTCTATTCTGCAGGCTGAAACCAGAACCCAGTCCAGAGGCTATCGAGCCAGGAAGTTCGTTTGTAGGACAGATGAAAAAGACAAAACGGGCGGTTATGTACAAAAATCAATTCATTTCATTCACAGAAAGGTACATCTTTATACAATAGAACTAATGGTAGAAAACTCAACAGTTCGAATCAAGTCAGGAGTGAGACGCGTCAAACTGCAAGTATTCACGTTGAAAGTTAGATTGGCACACAGTAAGTTATTAAAATGCAGGGTTCAGTTTGCAATAATCTTGGAACAATAATAACTTAAATGATTACGACAGCAATAACACTGGAATGAATTTAACTGAAATAAACGAAAATCAACCGCTTGATTGACGTCAACGCGACAACAACTGTCGTTCTTGCTAACCGTTACTCTTTGGCGTCACGTCATTGCTGGAGAGAGTAGCTTTAACGTTCGACAGCTGTTAAAAAGTATAAGTTATTGCAACTGATCTCAGAAAATCTACTAAATTAAAAGATAGGTTTAAGGCCACGTATTCGGAAAGGAATTTACATTTTACGAATCCAATAATTTGGGCACAAGCACGGCATGTTCTCATATATTTCTCTTTCGAGCTTAAGTTTCTTCTCCCTAACCATTTCTTCCTCCCCCAACTATATTCCGCCTAGACAGAGTGAAACCTTTTTCAACTACCCAAGGGACACAAAGTCATCACGATTACGTCAATAGATATAAGTCTGTTGCCAGAAAGGCAAATTTATGTTTCGTGAAAGTAGATCGATTGCTACTTGTTTCCATTCATTTTTCTCCAACACACGTTTTTCTTTTCTTTTTTTCTTTTTTTTTTCAAAAAGATGAACTTCTTCAGGATCCACGATAAAAATTGCACCTCGATTTCTCAAGTTTAAATGGCATAATGACGAAATCTTTTGCGTCGCATCGGCGGCACACAATGCCCTCAGCCTGAGCTATGTAATCTAGGGCTCAATCAATACACAGGGACTCCAAATCGAAGTCGTTTGAAAGAATACGACTGGAAATCGACATAAATAATAGTCCGCCGGGTATCAGTTCGACGTTTTATTACCTTCTTCTCCCCAGTGAGAAATGTCACATATATCGAATCGGAGTTGAAATCGAAAGTTGGCCTGTTTTTTGGACAAAATATCGTCGATTCGACATCGACATATGTGCGATTTAGGTCATCGACGATTTTTCGAACATCCATTTCTCACTCTAATCAAACTGAACTTCAGATACTTTCACTCGTAGTGCCGCGAGACCTACGGTACGGGAGGAAATATTTTCACGACGTAAAGTCCGCCTCCTGCAGTCTTTTGGAAAGCGTGCCGGACTCTGGGCAGCCCCGCAGCAAGGCTGGGCCAGGGGGTAGTAGATATAGGAGGAGAAGGTCTGGCTGGGGGGCAGGGACGTTGCCCGCCCCTAAGACTGTCTCTTCGGACGTAAGAGAATTAGGCCACTGTCACTGAGCCTTGCCGAAATAATAAGCGCTGATCTCATTCCTTGTTCAGGTACCAAGAGAAATAACCACACTGTACAAAAGAAGACCAGTTTTGGGAGCCCCTCCCGAGAGACAGGCGTGAAGTAACACCAATTTCTAAACTTTTTGTGGTCATTTTTAGGACAATGTAGAAATGCATTTTAGAGAGTGCTTATCCTTTAGTGTAGCTCTCAAAATGAACCCCCGAAATTCCTAAACTGGTGTTACTTCTCCCCGATTTTAAGGCAAAACTGGTCTTTTTTCTAACAGCACGTGGACCCTATAATACGTCCAGCTGCAGGCGGCTGCCTTTCGAGAAGAACAAAGGAGGGCGTGGCCATAACCTTCACCCGACCCTACGACCTTAGCGGATAGCCCTTCGAACCGACCCTTCAGGATAATCGCCTGAGTATCGTGCCTGCAGATGAACGCATTGCCTATGGGCAACTATACTTGATTATCAACCGCTCTACACCGATCCCGCAAATAGGAATGGCTACTACCCAATGAGATAAATGTCATCGAATACGATACTGGAACGATGTCGAAACGACATCGAAAGGAGCCAACCGACATAGTTTTTGACGGAATTTCACATTGGGCTTGTTTTTCTTAGTCAGTCAAAAGAAGGGGAGCAACAGGGGTAAGTGCACGTAAAGTTCGACTCAATACGTTTACAAAATATATTGTTGTTTGCATCAATGCAAAATTTGAATTAGACTTCCTGAAAAATTTGGAAAATAATGAAAGCTGAGACCAGAGGGCTTAAAAATGATCGCTACAAAATTTATTTTTTGCGAAGACAATAACTCTATGAACGCAAGACGCATGAGACCACGTTGCTCCCCGAAGCCATTACACAATTATGCTTTTCGTCTTGCCAGGACGACGGGTCAGCCACAAAATTACGCACTTCACTAGGAAAGGCACAGAGGCGGACTGGCCCGTCAGAGGGGCCCGGGTGGAAAGTCGGTGAAATTGACGGCATTTCAGGAAAATTTCAGTCAAACGCAAAAAAATCTCTAACAAGATAAGGAGAAATACATCAGGGGCCCGGGATCAAGGTAGTCCCGTCCATCCCCGGGCCGGTCCGCCTCTGACTGGGCATTCCATCCCACAGATCAAAATACAGGTCTTGAACAACATTTTTCAAAATGTGCAACCCTTGTGCGACTTCTCTAGGATAAGCAACAGAATTGCGTAAAAAACCAGTTTCGTGACCACACGTTGATTTTGGACTACATTTAAGACCCGAGCCAAAAATGTAATGGAATGCAGATACCTGCCCCGGCGTGCATACAGCAGTGAGTGACTGCACAGAAAAATACGCAGAATCTGGAGCAGCACAACCCAGAAACCATGGGTACAAAAATATGTTTCAAGGTCGTTTTGAGACCTATTCCAAAATGACGAGGAAGATTCGGAACGCGTTTTGGAAATGGTGCCAAAAGGACCTTCAATTTTCTTTAGTTTTTATCCTTTGTTTCGGTGTTGTGTCGCCACATATTCTCGGTTTTGGTTTCTCTGTGTGGCGACCGCCGCGCCTGGCATGGACCCCAACAAGGTGAGGTGGGCCCTGGCCTGGCCCTGGCCCTACCCGCTAGCCTTAGCTGTTCCCAGAGCCGGTGCCGGAGTGCTTGTTGCCCGAGGTGGAGGCCGCGCCTCCCGACGCGCCGCCGCCCTCGCTGGAGATCATCTCGGAGGAGCCGGAGCTGGACAGGGTGGTGTTGGAGCCGCAGGGGTCCAGCGACGACTGCACGCTCATGGAGCGGCCCTGTCCAGATCGCCGTACTCGATTGGGGGAGAGCTTCCCGGGGTCGACACTTGTGGGGTCTGCCTGCAACAGACGACCGGTCCTGAACAACCCAGAAGGCGGCGAGCGACTCTAGAGAGGGAAAGAGTCGCCATCGTCACGTGACCCAGCTGTCGCCTTTGGCCCCACAGCTCCTAGTCAGAACGTCATATCTCATCACAGCTCGGGAATAAGGTTTGAAATATAGTCTGATCAGATGTTTCCGAGCACACTGATGACATACGCTGCTGTTGTGCGGAGGTACACTGTAAAAAGAAATACCAGGTTTGTAGAGCCCTCCCCGAGAAACAAGGGGGGCGACGTAACATCAGTTTCAAAATTCTTCGGGCTTGTTTTGAGGATTTTGTAACGCACTTTAGAGTGTCCTGATCATTTTGGTATAGCCCGTCAAATATGTCCCAAAAATTCCGAAACTGGTGTTACTTCTCCCTCGTATTTTGGGAAGGGCTTACCAAAACAAGAACATTTTCTTTACAGTGTATCGACCAACAACTGACGGTCACGTGGAACTGACAACTGTCTCACTCACTCTCCAGACTGCCAACGTAAGAAACATAAGAGAGCATGCCAAAGTGATGAAGCCAGCACCTAGTCTTGAGTCCCGAAGTGGGAGACCTCAATCCTGGGCGTGGCCTGGTTTGAGTCCGGGGTCTCGGCGGTCCGCACCTGGTAGGCGAGGGCGTTCATGATGATGGAGGCGGACACCAGGTTGAGCGGGTGCACCTCGCGCATCAGCACGTTGGCGGGGATCTTGTGGAACTGGATGAACTCGATGAAGTTGCTGATCACCTCCTTGAGCGTGACGTGCGAGTTGGAGTCGCAGTACTTCTTGCCCCACATGAGCGCGGCCTGGGACCGACAGGCGAGGCGAGGCGTCGTCACCGACAAGAGCAACAGCAAGTCCGCAAGACAAAGTGACGGCCATGTCGAAAATCGAAGTTTCAACCTAATAGGGCATTCCACTGATAGCCAGACCGGAAACAAGAAGAACAAAACGACACGGGGAGCGGGGGAGCGGGGAGTTGCAGCGGGAATACCCCTCTCCCCCCCTCACCTTGTCGTTTTGTTTTTCTTATTTCCGGTCTGGTTATCATTGGAATACCCTATTCGAGATCGTTTTCTTGAACGACGGTACAAAAATGTCGCTTTGCGCACCGAAGCAGGGCTTCTGAATTAAACTATAAACTGTCCAGTTCTTACTCCAGCATATGGTCTGGTCTTTGCGATCTCTGGATGGAGCTCTGGACTCACTTGGAACTTGGTGAACTCGTCCGCCCGGAGGTCTTCGCGCGAGAGGATGAGCCGCACCACGTGCTGCGGCAGCAGCGTGAAGGAGCCGAGGTTCAGCACCTCGTTGCCGTGCTCGTCCACGAACTCCAGCACCTGCACCACGAGCCGGTGTGAGCTAGGAGTCTCCCCCCACCACGCTCCCAGGTCAGTCGGAACTCACCTTCTGGACGAGGTTCTTGGTGCACTTGTACTGGATGTAGCGCTCGGCCGAGGCGAGCAGCGCGCACACCGTGTCCACGTTGATGCAGCACTGCACGAAGCCCGCGCACGCTCGCCGCAGCTCGTCCAGGCCGTAGAAGTCGGCCGCGTTCATCACACCTGTCGCACAACGCGTTGTACTCCACACCATCCTGGACCAACAGTAGCGCTCAAGGCGGCTCAAGGATCCAAGTTACTCTCATTACCGAGCAGCGTGCGCGGCTGCAGGGTGACGCAGCCCGTGTGGATGTACTCGATGAGCTGCCTGAACACGTCCGGCTCGAACTCCTCCACGTGCACCGTGTGGTGTTGGCTGGAGGCGGGCTGCAGACAGGAGCACGCGCCACAGGTCAAACGTCGATCTCTCGAGATCCAACGACAGAAGTGGTGTCGCCAAAAGCGTATTACATACCAATGCAATAATTCTCAACTACCAACTCCGCTATTTACGTGAAGAATTAATGTAAAAGAAGAGTCAAAACTTCACAATTTCCTGCAGCGCTGTAAAATAAATACGCATGCACTCGAAATACGGCCATCATCGCCGAAAGAACTGTCTGTACTCCACGCTCGTCGTTCGTCTCATTTGATGAGCATTAGAAGTCCTTCGCACGCGGGGTACTTCACCAGACAGCCCTGGCAGCGAAGGATATCTTAAGCATTTTTCAAGACATTGATATTTGTAGGATAATATACTAAAGAGGGTGAAGGTATACCACAGACAGCCCTGGAATCGCTCATTTCCTCGCTCATTTCCCACCTCAATCATGTCCGAAAGACATCTATATTTCGACGCTAACACGCAGATATTCCAGATTGAATATCAGATCACGGATAAATATATATCAAAGATTGCATGGAGATATTGGGTGGCAGGCCAGTGCCGTGAAATCTTGAAGTCATAATAATTGCCCTCTGACAGCAGGCGAGCGGTGAGCGGGCAGGCGGGCCGCTCTGTATAAATGTCCGTCGGACATGATTGAGACGGGAAATGGGAATTAGCAATCCCATGTCTGTCCGTGGTATCCTACATTAACGTCTGGGAATCTGGGAATGTACAAAAGATATCCTTCGCTGCCAGGAAGGTCTTTCAGCGATGGCAGCAATGAGGAACGCCTACCTACTCGTGAATAGCAGCGCAACAAAGTTTAGTAGGCGGTGATCTGTCTCAGGCCAGCCTCAGGCCATAGTGCTAGCCAGCCCAGGGCATGTCAGGCCTGTCCGAGTGGACACAGTGAGGCATGCAATATGGTCAAGTTATTACACAACCGAATCGAACCAAACCCAACAGTACGCAGCAACGCAAAGAAAAGGCTAGCGCCAGTCTCTGGTGAGAAGACAGGGGTATAATCTTCGCACAGAGTAAGCACGGTTAAAACGCTATCTTGTTATTTTCCACGGATTTGATGGTTATTCCAAGCGAAGATGGATGATTAATTCCTAGGAAACCAAGGACCGTGCCTTGGGTTTCAAGGAATTATTCACCTGCCCTTGGAAAACCTGTAAAATTCTTGGAAAACAAGACATTGTTTTTAGTGTGAGTAAAACTAAACTCACTGGTATTATGAACTCGCGGCCGCCTGATCAGGTTTGTCGCCGGTTCAAAAATCGGCCCTAGCAGCGAGGAGCATTAATCTTACGCTGTGCTTACCCCCAAGATAATTTGCCGTCAATTTACCATACAATACTAAGATATCATACGTGAAATTAAACCATAAGTACCTATGTACGCTTTCGATAAAGAATGACAGAATGAACAGAGAGAAACAAAGAGAAATGAGCAAGCTCAGATTTGGGCGTCATGTAGGTTCGATAAATAGTGGAAGAGAAAGCTAGGGATTCTAATTAATGACTCAAATCCTGGCCAGTAGGTTTTTTTTAAGACTGGCGCAATGCTAGGGATTATGATTTCCTACTACGCGCAACACTACGCGTGAAGACAGGGAAAGAAGTCATTATAGAAGCCAGAGGTAGAGAGAAGAAAATGTTGTGCCTGGTTCATACTGTGGCGTTATGATATTACTACACGATATTGCTTAAACTCACTAAAATGCTAGTTATTCAAGAGAATGTACAGGTTTTCCTTTTCTCTTTCAAAAACCTGTTAGTTTTAGATCAGTTTACGTTCAAATTCCTTCTTCAATAACGAGAACAAAATAAGCGACAACAAAGCAGTCGTGAAGGTTACAGCAGCGAGCTGGGGCTGTGCAACAGGAAGCAGGCTGACGTCACGCGTGACGACTCAAAGTCAGCGTGACGTCACACGAGACGAGGCTCGAGACGAGGCCCTAGCTAAGAAGGAGAGAGACTTGAGATGGTGTCACAGTTTACCTCTTGGATGGGGGCGAGCTGCTGGGTATACCCGCGCTACAAAAACCATACAACCAGTCGTCAGGGCTCATCCATACATAACGAGACTTTTTATTTGATATCCCCTGACTCGGTTCAAAACCATACCGTCACTATCGTGTTTGTTATGATGTTCTCCTGTTCCCCCTATGGATAAAGCTCTACATCCTTGTCCTCGTGATGAAATCATATAGCTTGAGGACGGCCCCTCGGCAAGTGCCTGTAGCTCGTTCGAATCCTGGTCCTCATGATGAAGTAACATTGCTCACATAGGTCCGGATATTTCTTTTTCTTTGTTTCAGCGGGGGAGGGGGGGGGGGG